>CAUYPK010065986.1:0-27817 GCA_963574355.1 Loris lydekkerianus | reverse complement strand
TTCATCACAATGTGTCTTGGAGAAGCTTGGTTAGAGTTGAGGTGACCTGGGGTCCAATATCCCTCTGAAAGCAGTGTGTCAGAATCTTTGGTGATATTTGGGAAGTTTTCATTTATAATATTCTCTAGTATGGCTTCCATTCCCTGGGGCATTCTTCTTCCCCTTCTGGGATTCCTATAACTCGTATGTTGGAACGTTTCATAAAGTCCCATAATTCTGACAGAGAACATTCTGTTTTCTCTCTCTTCTTTTCTGCCTCTTTAACTATCTGCGTTATCTCAAGAACTTTGTCCTCTACCTCCGAAATTCTTCCTTCTGCATGGCCTAACCTGTTGCTGATACTTTCCATTGCATCTTTAAGTCCCCTAATTGACTGCTTCAGTTCCTTCAGCTCAGCTATATCCTTTCTATATTCTTCATATCATTCATCTTTTATTTGATTCTGTTTTTGGATTTCCTTTTGGTTATTTTCCACTTTATTAGCAGTTTCCTTCATTGTTTCCACCATTTCCTTCATTGTTTTCATCGTGTGTATTCTAAATTCCCTTTCTGTCATTCCTAACATTTCTTTATAGGTAGAATCCTCTGCAGTAGCCACCTCATGGTCCCTTGGAGGGGTTTCTATGGACTGGTTCTTCATGTTGCCTAGTTATCTTCTGATTCTTCCTCATGAGTGATTTCTTTTACCTGTTTCCTTGTCCTAATTTTCCTTTTGCTTCCTCTTGCTCTTTAAGTTCCCATGCCTGTGGTCTAAGGTTCCAATGAGTCCTTTTGGTACAGGACCAGAAGAATGAGAAGGTTGAAGAACAAGAAGGGATAAAAGAAAGATAAAGAAAGAAAGAATGAAAAGAAAATAGAGATAGGAGAGGGGGTGGGTAAAAGGAAATATTGACAAAAAGAAGAGAGGCACAGAAAGAGGGAGACAGAGCAATATAGGTGTATAGTAGGGTACTTTGACACAATCTTAAAAAAAAAAAAAAATACAACCTCTGGGGGGGCCCAGTTGGGTGGTTCCCTTGAGGTCAGCAGCTCTTTGCTAACCTGATCGGACACAGTACCCCACTTCCACCAAATAGAGAGGAAAGACAAAAAATGCTATAAATCAAACCAAAACAAACAAACAGAAAACTTTATGGGATAAAATTGGGTGAAAATCCAAATAATAGGGATAGAAACACTAGCAAAAATGAAGTTGTTAATTATGGAAAAAGGCAGCAATGGGAAATTGCATTTAAACTAGAAAAATGGAGAAAGAAAAGAAAGAAAAAAAAAGAAAAAAATCTGCATGGAAAAGGTTGAAATTAAAAAGCAAAACAATAACAACAACAAAATAAACAAAAAACAAACAAACAACAATAACAACAACAACAACAAAAAAAGCAGTATATATATCTTGTTGAATATTATCTGGGCAACAGGTGGTCTTCTGGGGTATGAGATGTTAATTACAATGCTGATACAACTGGAGGCCTCTACTAATTTCTCAAACCCCACAGGGTTGACACCCTAAATCTCTCTTCAGCCCTCTTAAAAGGCACTTTAAACTTCTGAACTTGGCTAAGCAGAAGCTTTCCCAGGAAAGTGCTTGTCGCTGGGATCACTGCTGAAGTGGCTATCCACTTACCCAGTGTGCCAAAACTGGTCTCACTCTGCCCCTGAGAGTTAAGGCTGTAAGGCGGCTCAGTCCCCACCTTTAGGCTGCTCAGTCACTAGGTTACCAGCCCCCACCCGATTCTTGCTCTGCAACCCTGAGGGTGGAGCTTGCCAGAGCAGTTCTCTCACAATGGCTCCCTGCGGCCCACAGCCAAACACTATTAGCTCCATCCGGCTCAGCGGCTCAGTCTGGGGCCCTAGACAATGCCCAAAGTTCTCCGCACTCCTGCTCAAGCTCTCCCCAAGGTAGTTCAACTGAGTGCCAAGTCCAAAAACACCAAAACAGTTCACAGGTAAGGCCTTTCTGGTTTGCAGTCTCACTGCTGCTGTACTTACAGCTGCTGGTGGGATTAGACCGATCTAATACACACGACCACTTGCCAGTTTTCCACTGTTCTTGTCCTCTTGGGGTCCAGAAGTCTCTCACTGACTCCCTGTATCCTCAAGGGGATGATTATAGGCAGATCCCACTAGCCAGAGATGCCTGGAGTCTTATCTCCCCAGACTCACAGTGCCCAGTTGTAGGGAAGCTGTTACTCAGCAGCCATCTTGCTCTCACATCCTCACCTGTTATTTTTTAATATAAAACATTTGACGTCTCCTTGGATCAATAATTCCATCAGGATTGCTATTAAAGCAAGGGAGCTAGCCTCCCATGCCTCAGTTTCCTCAGCTGTAAGCTCCATTGACATGGGGCATGAATGTGGTACCCACCCTCAGAGCAGGGAAGTAAGAATTAAAGAGGTGACCTGCCATTATATGTGCCACTTAGTACATACTTCATAAACATTAGCATTCATTATTAATTGGGGTTGCAAAAGGTACTCTCAGGGGATAAGAAAATGGAAGCATGCGTATGAATTAAATAAAAACATTTTGAGAATTTTACATTATCATGTGAAAGCTCTTTTATATTAGGTGGGAGGTGCCATACACAGCACCATCTTCTTCTCATGCTAAGTGCCAACATAAATAGCATTCTTCAATTTTTACCACAGACTCACATGCTATATCCCACATCTGTCTTCACCTCCCAGCTCAGTGGACCCTCCTCGCCACGAGTCTGAACACTATTGAGACACATTTCCCTTATTTCAGACCTTTATTCAGGCTGTGCTTCAACCACATCTATTTCTCTCCTTCACTTCCTTCACAAAAGAATCCTTTAACGCACAGCCCTAGCAGGGCTCTTTTGAAGACACTTGCTCTTACATTACTCTCTTGCTCAGCCTTCCTTAGAGAAAAATTCAGACATATTTCAGGAATCTGGGAGAAAATGTTAATCCTCCTCTAGGTTGGTGCTCCATTCATGAGTCCTTATTCCTTCAAATGCACCCATAAATGAGCCATAGAACCAACACAATGTAGTTGCTCAGATGAGTGGCCAGCTCAGAGCCCAGCACATAGTAGGTGCTCAGGTAAGAGCCCAGCACATAGTAGGTGCTCGGATGAGTGAAGAACAATGTCTGCCTGCACAGCTCTATTCCTGGCCCCCTCCACTTGGCATACCCAAGCAGAACACTCCCGGTCCTTTACATGGAAGAGGGCTTCCATTTTGAAGGAATGATGCCCCAAGCATGCATCCTGTGTGCTGTTTTTCTTCAAGCAGCCTGGTAGACACAATAAAATGAAATGGCCTTTCTACTTCAAAAGAGAAAGCACCAAGTCTCAAAAACTTACGACCTCTTTCTTAGAAAGTCAATATTTATAGCTGAGCCCTAGGCAACTCTAGGCCTTTCTGACCTTAAAGCACAATTTAGGGTAGAAATGGCTTTTCTATTTCTCCCCAAAGGTCTCTGAATTAGATGACCAATGAAGAACTTACTCTGAATAGGATGGATCTATGAGATCCATTCAGATTCTCAGCCATTTATTGAACAGATCCATTCATTCAGAACTTAGTGTGTTCTGGGAACTAGATGCTAACAGTACCACAGTGAACCAAACAGACCCAGCTCCCTGCTTTATGGAGCTAGCTCAGATTCCAGTCTCAGCAGGGGCTAGCTCAGATTCCAGTCTCAGCAGGGAAGAGAGGCAATAAGAAAATAAATAAGTGAAGGATACAGTGTATTGGGGAATTTCAAGTGCTATAAAGAAAAGTGAAAGATACAGATGACAGGGAATGGAGAGTGATTTTAAAAAGAAAGGAAATATATTACAATAAAAAGTTATAGAAAATATAAGGAATATTCTCTCAAAAAAAAAAAAAAAAGTGACATTTGACACTAATTTGTTGTGTAAACATGGGCACCATCACCTGCTCCCACCAAGTCTTGGTTTTCTTCTCTGTAGTATAAGGTGGGACTACAAAGCCTCTTTAAGGTACATTCTAGCCCAGAAATTGTATCTCTCTAAGCAATAGATAGCAATTTGAATTCACCCTGGACTTTACTGAGATCTAATGATTGGGGTCTAACTTGATCAATGACAAAAAATCACCCCTACTCCTTGGAGTTGCCAAGAAATCCTCCATGTGTTCTTTTGGTCCAAAATACTTGTAAAGATAATCACAAATTACCTGGTTATTTAATTTTCTTCAAAACTTTAAATCTATGCCCTTCATCCCCCTGCCCCAGCTACCCATAAAATACCCTCCTGATTGGCATTAATCCCTAAAAAGCATCATAAAGTGGGACTTGGAGCCAGGGCCCTGAGCAGCCCAGCTGCCAAATGCCACTTGCCCTGGAGCCATGTGAGTAACCGTAGCAGGCTTGAGTTAAATCAATTCAGATTTGCCACGATGAGGTGCCACCCAACAAAGCTTTCTTCTTCATGTTTCCCCTGTTTATTTATTCTCCACAAAGCTAATACAAGGCTCAGGCAGAGGCCCTTCATCTTAGAAAAGTCATCTTAGGATGTTTGGAGAACACTTAGAGATCTAAAAATATACCTGCCCTTCAATCCTACAATTCCTCTACTAGGTATATACCCAGAAGACCAAAAATAACAGTATAACAAAGATATTTGTACCAGAATGTGTATTGCAGCCCAATTCATAATTGCTAAGTCATGGAAAAAGCCCAAGTGCCCATCGAACCGTGAATGGATTAATAAATTGTGGTACATGTACACCATGGAATATTATGCAGCCTTAAAGAAAGACGGAGACTTTACCTCTTTCATGTTTACATGGATGAAGCTGGAACATATTCTTCTTAGCAAAGCATCTCACGAATGGAAGAAAAAGTATCCAATTTTCCCTACTATGAAAGTAATTTATGGTTTTCATATGAAAGCTATAACCCAGTTATAACCTAAGAATATGGGGAAGGGGGAAAGAGGGAGGGGAGGGAGGGGAGGGAGGAGGATGGACACGGAGGGAGGGTGATTTGTGGGATCACACCTACGGTGCATCTTACATGGGTACATATGAAACTTAATGGATGTAGAGAGTAAATGTCTCAATACAATAACTAAGAAAATGCCAGGAAGGCTATGTTAACCAGTGTAATGAAAATATGTCAAATGGTATATAAAACCAGTGTATGGTGCCCCATGATCGCCTTAATGTACACAGCTATGATTTAATAATAAATAAAAAACAAAATAAAATAATCTCCAAATTCAAAAAAAAAAAAAAAAGAAAAGAAAGAAAGAAAAGAAAAGGAAAGAAAAGTCATCTTAGGACTATCCAGAGAAGAAAAACTATCCCTCAAGCACTTATCCACCATGTCTGATTAAAGCTCCCTTTGGGATGATCCCTCTGCATCATGGCGTCGGCAGTCTGCCTGCAGGAAGAGCTGTGGTGTAGAAGTTAGAGTGGGTCTGAAGGCTCCACAAGCAGCTAGGTAACCCCTGATGTTAAGCTCCTACCATGTGCTAGATGTGTTCTAAGCACTTTATATGCATTAACTCATACAACTACCCTAGGAAGTAGGTATTATTCTCATTTCACAGATGAAGCAATTGAGACAGTAAAGTAGCTTGTCCAAGGTCACAGACATGGTAAATGGGGGAGAACGGCCCTGACCCCATGTTTAAACACTAATGCTACTGAGCAGTGCTGTTCAAAAGGAATATAAGACAAGCCACATAGTAACTTTAAAGTTTCTAGAAGTCACATTTTTTGACACTTTCTTTATTTACAAATATAGACAGATTTAAAGACAAATAATATTCCAAGTGGAAGAAAGGAAATTTTCAAAGTGCTTTCACCTATAACTCACATACATTAATTTTCTTATACATTTTCCTTTAAGATCAAAGCGTGGGGTGGCTCCTAACAGCCATCTCCACCTCTCTTCCCTCTTCATTCTGTTTGGGGATGCAGGTAACTCACCGAAAGAGACCATGGCCCTGTTCCAGTCTGAGCAAGGCTTGGCAGCCGCATTCCTTTGCCAGCGATCTCTTTAGAAGCTACACAAGATAAATGTGAGGTGTGCTGGAGGCCCCTAAGAACAGGGGCCAGACTCCAAAGAAAGAGGCCAGGGGAGATGTCTCCTTTCCCATCGGACATGTTTGTTGTTTTCCTTTTATTGTGATAAAATAAACACAAAATTTACCACTTTACTCATTATTAGGTGTAGTGTTCAGCAGTACTAAGTGCATTCACACTGCTGCACAAGCATCTCCACTACCCTGTAGGCAGATTTTTGGCCCCTTGGCCTATTTGCCGTGCATCTACAGCAGCAAACATATCCTGCCTTGTAAATTCTTTGACTCTGTAAATCTATCTTTTTGTTCCTCAATAAACTTTGTTCCACGTTTGCCTTGAAAAAAATGAAAGAGACACAGTTTTTAAAAGTAAAAAGAAAAAAATGAAATTCATTTTAATAATGTAGCTTTTTTGTTTGTTTTGATTTTTTTCTGAGACTCTGTCTCACTCTGTCACCCTGGGTAGAGTGCCGTGGCATTGTCATAGCTCACGGCAACTTCGAACTTTTGAGCTCAAGAGATCCTCTTGCCTCAGCCTCCCAAGTAGCTGGGACTACAGGCACTGGCCACAACGTCCAGCTAGTTTTTCTATTTTTAGTAGAGACAGGGTCATCAATCTTGCTCAGGCTGGTCTCAAAGTCCTGAGCTCAAGCAATCCACCCACCTCAGGCTCCCAAAATACTAGGATTTATAGGTGTGAGCCATGGCTCCTGACCTGATAATGCAGTTTATTTAACCTAACTATCCAACTTATTATCAAGATGTAATCAATATAAAAATTACAAATAAAACATTTAACAGTGCTCTTTTTGTACTAAATTTCCCACTTACAGCACCTCTTAATTCAGACTGGCAATATCTTAGATGCTCAATAGCCTCCCTGTGTCGGACAGCCCAGATCTAGGATCGCTCAGGCCCACGCACACTCAGCCAACTCATGGACACCCCCCAGGGAAAGCAACCCGCTGTATGTTTATGAAAGAGGTCTGTGCGTCACCATCAGTTCTCCAGTGCAGTTTGTGACTCACTGCAGGACCCCAGACAGTGTCTAACTCGTGGCTGTAGATTGGCATCTCTAACCCCGTGGAGATCACTGTCATAGTGTTCACAGACAACACAAGATCCGGGGCCTAAAGGATGCTTTTCCTGGTGGAGGAAATGCTGTGCCTTCACCACCCAGCTGTGGATCCACTTCCAGCCTGAGTGTGTGACCTCAGCGGTGTAGGTGAGGACAGCACCTACAGAGCCACAGGGGCGCTTCCAGGTCAGGCCAATAATAAATAAACACACACCAACGCAGAAAGAGGGCAGCGTATGTGCAGCGTTGAGGCAAGCAGCAGTTGCCATAGAAACCAGCCAGCCTCACTCCTGAATTTTTGCCTGGCACCTTGATCATTCGGTGGTGGAGGAAGCCCAGTGGAGAGGCATTGTTCTGGTACCTATGGAAACTTTCCAAATGGGCCCATCTTCTCCATCCATCCATCCTCACATCCACCTTTTATCCTGGGAATTACCCAAAGGAGATGAAAATACAGCTACCCTCACCACAAAGGGAAATGGATGGAGGGTGCTGAAGTATTACAATAGGGGTAAGGTCCCCAAAAGGGAGGCAATGAAAGTGCCCCATCTCCCCACCATAGTAAATGCTCAGCTGGACAAATGGTTATGGCTTAAGGGTTTTGCTGCCTGACCATCCTGACTTAGAACTCATCCTCTCTGCAAAGTCCCTGGTCTGATCTCTTCCTAGACCCATGTACGGTTTGTATCTTCAGGTTCATTCTTTCACATCATTCACTCTCTCTCTCATTCTCAAAGGAGAAGCACCATGGTATAGTGGAAAGAACCCAGGCCACAGAGTTAATGAGAACACAGGTTTAAAGCCCAGTTCTCATGCTTGTTGGATGTACGATCTTGCTAAAAACTCTCCGTGCCTTGGTTTTCTTGTCTGTAGCATGGGGAGGAGAAGAGAATAATGTTTGCCACTTGTCTTCTATCCAGTTGTTGTATCCAATGTGTTTAGACACAGCTTATATTGAGTATTGTGACCATATCTCTTTCCATTTTGATCAACAGAGAGCCTGGCGCTTCCAGATACTGAAAAATACCAATTGAATAAGATTACAATGTGCTTTCACAGGCATTTCCTCTATCTTTTTTAAAAATTCCACTTTTCATGGCAATATGGTTTAGGATTGTTTAAGCCCAGTATAAAACAAAAAGAATTATAAAATTTAAATGCATGTTTCCTACTCTTGAGAAATTCTAATTTACCAGATTTGATTAACAAACAATTTACATAATATTTAGTCTGTGTCAGACACTGTTCTAAGCCCTTTATAAATACAGTAGAACCCCTGTAAGTTGACCACCCAAGGGACTGTAACCAGCATATGGAGATGGTCAACATAAGGATCCTGGCCTGCTGTACCGATACGTACATGTGGCATGTCCCAGTCTATGAAAATTAGGTCAATTTAAGAAGGTGGTCATTGTAAGGAAGTGGTCACCTATGGAGGTATTAGATCATTTTGAAGGGGGCAGAGGGAAAGGAGGGGAGGGGGGAGGATGGGAGGAGGGAGGGTGATTGGTGGGATCACACCTACGGTGCATCTTACAAGGGTACATGTGAAACTTACTGAATGTAGAGTGTGAATGTTTTGGCGCAATAACTAGGAAAATGCCAGGAGGGCTATGTTAACCAGTGTGATGAAAATGTGTCAGATGTTATATAAAACCAGTGTATGGTGCCCCATGATTGCATTGATGTGCACAGCTATGATTTAATAATAAATTTTTAAAAAGATCATTTAATCTACATAATAACCCTGCGAAGTAGGTACTATTGTTGTCTTCTGTCACTGGGTGTCAAGGTCATAGTAGTACATAGAAAAGCAAAGGTCAAACTCAGTCTAGCTCCAGAGCCTATGCTCTTAACCACCCAGCTGCTCTGCTTCCAAGGAGGTTAAGTCACATGCACAAATGTGTGTGAACAGTATACAAGACTGGTGGATTTCAGAGGAGGGAAGACCATGTACTGTATCTTAAAGATGATACAAGACTGAAATACGCAGAGTTGGTGGAGAACAGAGGATGGACTTGTTGGAAAGAGAGTGGGGCCCAGATGGTGGTAAGCCCACATGAAGAGTTTGAGCTTCAGTCCATGAAAAGCCAGGGAAGGGCTTCAAGCCACGAGGAAACCTAAGCAAAGCGGGCTGTGAGAAGAATGCACCTGCAATGGCATGCAAGATGAACTAAAGAAAGGAGATGGGCATAATGAGTTAGAAGGACTGGAAGGAGAGGTCACAGAGCTTAAGCCAGGACAATGGAAAAAGGAGCTTCAAGGCCAATCCGTAGGAGGTGGCCAGGATGTAAGACGTCTACATCTGTTCCCACAAGTCATGCAAATCAGAAGCAAGTTCCAGGAGCACTCACTGGGCACTTTCTTGGCCAGCCAGAGTGGCACATGGGGTCCTGCAGCGCTGGTGTCCACAGAAGGTGAAACATGGGAATCCCTTGTGCAGCCCCTAGAGACAAGGCCAAGCCTTTCTCAGGTGCGTGCAGCAGGTTACTGAAGCCAAGATGGCACATTCAGTCCTGACAAAGGATCCTGGACACCTCAAATGTGAAAGACGTCCCGGCACAGCAAACCACAACCCTGTTTGTTATCCTGCCCCCTAAATCACAACCCCAGAATCTAAACCCAGCCTGGGCCTTACAGCTCTTGGGGTTGTGGTTATTCCAATTCCCTTTATACTAAAAAGGGAGGAGTGAGAATTGAAGAACGGATGAGGAGTTTGAGACTGAATTTTGGCCAATGAACATGACTTCTCAGCCTCCTCCTAAGCTCTCCCAGTTGCCTGAAACCCTCTATCCAGTCCCAGTGTTTACATAAATTCCTGGAGAAGGTTGCACCTGACATCACAAGGAAACAGATGTCAGAGTCCAGGCACAATAGGTAGATTCATAAAACTGGTAAGGAGAACTTGGCTTGGATAAAAGCTGAAGTTTTCCTTGTTATTTATCTGTCATATTTGAAGCCTCAGGATCCAGTTTTATCTTGATAGAGATGCAAACTCTTAGCAAACTTTTATGGCTCCCAGGACAGAACAGAGGACTCTGCCCTTGCTCCCTCCCTGCAACTCTGGCAGGCTTTCATATTCAAAACAGGGCCAAACATGTTTTTGGTCAGAGGCAAAATGTATTTATCTCCGTAGGTACGGCCATTAAGATGTGAGCATGAATAGCTGAAGAGATAGAACATTAAGGGAGAAAACAGGAAGAAATTGGAGGTGAGGCTATGATGGGAGGAAATGATGAAGCATTAACCCCCACCAAAAGCTTTTTACGGTGCCGGGGGAGTGGGGTGCGGGAAAGGCGTCTGCGGAGACCGGGAGAATGGAGCCCGGGAGTGGGCTGCGGGGAGAGCTTTGCAGTGGGAGGGCTGTGATCAGCGTGCACTGTGTGCTAAGAGAATTTTGAGAGTGGACATAACCAATGGGAAAATTGTGCTTGCAATTCTGTTTGTCTATAGAATCACTGTGGAGCTGACATCCACCCCCTCTGCTTCCCCGAATACTAAAGAAAGTCTCCAGATGGAAAAATCTGAAGTTAGGCTGTAATATGAAAAAAAAGAAAGAAAGAAAGAAAGAAAGAAAGAAAGAAAGAAAGAAAGAAAGACAAGAAAAAGAAAGCTTATTCAGGAAGCTGACAACTTGACTATCCCTCTGAGATCTAACCTATGGAACCAGGGTATCAAATATCAGACTGATCAGAGGAGACATGGGGGTCAGTCCATATGTAGCCTGAAACCAATTGTGTGACCTTGGACAAGCCCCACCTTCATCACACATAAAGTAAACAAACCTTCGCAAATGTACTCTGGAACAGGTAGCTAGGGCATTAGCAACACTGGTACTGCCACCTTCCCAGCCAGCACTCACAGCAGACAGCACTAAGCATTCACAGCATTTGCTAGAGCAGGTCAACCTCTGTAACCACTCCTAATCAATCAGAATGAACCCAGGACATAAAACTTGTTCCCCACCCATAGACGAGATTTTTTCCATCCTTAAACACTAGAACTAGAAAACGTTGCGCGTCCCGTGTAACCTCATCACACACATCCCTCTCTAAGTTCTACCTGTGTTTTCTCTTCTCTGTGGCCTTCTTTCCGAGGTTTAGCTGGCAAGCCTGTGAATTAACTGGTATACGGGACTGCCTGTTGCTCAGGGGGTGGAGCGCCTTCCCCAGATATCGGGGGTGGCAGGTTCAAACCCGGCCCAGCCAGCTAAAACAGCAATGAGAATTGCAACAAAAAAACAGCCGGGTGTTGTGGCGTGCGCCTGTAGTCCCAGCTACTCGGGAGGCTGAGGCAAGAGAATCACTGAAGCCCAAGAGTTGGAGGTTTCCGTGAGTTGTGACGCCACAGCACTCTACCGAGGGCAACAAAGTGAGACTCTGTCTCAAAAAAAAAAAAAAAAAAAAACTGGTATGAAGGCTCTTCATTCAACTCCATGTCTGAAGCTCTGAAAGTGACTTTGTGCATTTTTCTTGAGTCTCTTTACCTTAAGTCCCCCCATTCTGCTAGAAAGCTCTTCGTGGGCCCAATGTCCTCTCTCCCCTCCTAAGGATTTCATCAAGGTAGATAATTCTATTCCTTTTCAAATGCTTCGAGATCATGGGCTAGATGACAGCCTGGGGAAGTTCAAAGACATGCAATTATTAGCCTCAGTTCTTTTGAAAATTATTAAAGAGCCCAGAATTAGAAATTCAGATCTCCTCCAGATTCCTGAGAACAAACAGCTCTCTTGTAAATGGCTTAATGTGTCTGTTTAATGTACACAAAATTATCTTTCAGGAAAGTAGATTATTTTTCATGTCATTTTTCATTTGTGAAACGTATCACCTATGGCAAAAGGATTAGGAGTCAAAGTCTGACAAAATCTATAGCAGAAATAATCAGCACCAGAGGCTGTTTCTGAAAGAGAGTTAAATGAAAAAGAAACTATTTACTTATTTATTTCTGTTCTATCTAGATCTCAGCCATCTTGGCCTGAGGAAGAGGAATTATATCTCTGGGTGTTGGGTGGGGTGGCTTGTCAAATTGCCTCTGTGGGGTTTGTTCTGTACGACAGCCCTAAGCCCCAACCCACAACTCCTCTAGGCCAGGGTGCCGTGGAAACCAGCTCAGCGCTCAGACTCTCAGGGGGAACCACCAGCGTACAAACTGTGCATAAAGGCAGGGGAACAGTGAAGTCGTATTATTTAGCATGCAGGGAAGGGGCTGGACCTTCTTCCAGAGGATATGGACTGCTTTTGCTTAAATCAAGTTAATTAAATTGGAAAAACTTGAAATAGCCCATTGAGGGTACGTTGCATTGTTTCCCAAGTTCATCTAGGAAATTAACCTAAAATCAAGCTTCCTTGGGGGGAACCTCTGTGATGTCTAATCTACTGATGACCCAGTGGTTAGTACTCTCACTGTAAATGTGGGGGTTAGCCTGGCGGCTCCTGGCAAGTCCACTGCCTTGCTCCAGAAATAAAAAGCGACTTTTCACTACAGTAATGTCTCCTGGGCCCTCAAGTCCTCCTGGTTGTCTCTGCAGTCATTATTTTAAATAAATGTGTCTTTTATGAAATGTTTACAGGTACAAAGAAATGGAGGTGCTGCTTCTGCCTGCAGAAGAGGAATGGACTTTCGGAAACCCGATGACTTGCTCCAGCAGCAGGTTGGTCAACACAGCACAGAAAGCAATGGACTGAGGCTGCGTCTCATCCAGAAGAAGCTGCTCATCGGAAAGGAGGCCCTTTGGGTGCGTTTTGGGGCTTGTAGGGTTACGACATCTAATACCAAGTCAGAATGTGATTCTCTCAGAGGTTTCTGGCTGTTTGGGGACAGCTCAAGGAGAAGAATACAAGGCTGAGATGGCTTAAAAGAAGCCACCTCCTCTGGACAGGAACTGGCCCTTTACAACATGACCCCACCCCCACCCCCAGGCATTCATCCTCTCTCCTGCCAAACTCCATGGCCTCAGGCTCATCTAGATGCTTCTGCCTATTGAAATCTACCTGGAAAGGGGTCAGCAAGGAAAAGAACAGTAGGAGATGAGTCAGAGGTAAGGGCCACACCCCACATGGCCTTGTAAGCCATGGAAAGAGTTTGAGTTTTTATTTCAAATAAATGCAAAACCAGCAGAGGGCCATGCAGGGATGCCCCATGATTTGTCGTATTTTTCTCCATTCATTCTGGACCTGAGAAAAGGACTATCTGTTCTCCTTTTCCAGTGCTCCTGGTGCCTAGCACAGGGTCAAGTACACAGCTGGCCAGAGGCAAACTCCCGCTCCCTTTGCTGAGGAAGGGAATGAGAAGACACAGAGACATTTTGGCCTGCAGGGGAACAGACTACTGACAAACTATGGCTACCCCTTCATTTCATCCAGAAAGACATTGAGGCCTTGGAGAGGGAACTGACTTGTCCAAGGTCAACCAGAAAGGTTACAGCAGAGCTAGGATTAGAATCTAGTTTTCTGCTGAGTGCAGCTCCTCACTTACAAAAGTAAGTGACTCTCATCTTTACTCTCAGATCCCAAAATGATCTCAAACACTGCCACCAATCCTCAGGGGTCAGAGAGACACACAGCATGAACCTCAGTGAGTTAACTGTTTTTTTCTCATTCTGATGAGCTGAGCTTTCTTCTTGGAGACATCTGAAGTGGCCAAGAAACCAAGTTGCCCACCTCATGGCTCAGAGGGAAGCAATAACCTCATGGCAGCTTCCCCAGGAGCCCACGCAGGAGCCTGTGGGATTAAGCAGCTCCAGAAAACAACTGCTTTCCTTGTGCAGAAAGTTATTTTCCACCGTAAGGCATAAGCCCAGACAGAGGGCTCTGTGCGCACTCACTAATATAATTAGCTCCGGACAGACTCTCCAGCCAATGCAGACAGACCTGTCTCAGTTGGCCTGCAAACCCCATGCCTTCCTGAGCAAGTCAAGACTCGGAGCCTAACCAACTCGACAGGCTAGTGCAGCTGCCAGGGAGCCAGCAGCCTCTGCCCCTGAAATGCCACCTTTTTGTGATTTGGCTTTTGTTTCCAGCTACTTTTAGTGTAAGTGAAGATCAAACTCGAGGGAGGGTTGTGTGAGAATGGGGTCTTTTCTTTCTCTCTCCTTGTCAACGAGCTGCAGTTGTTTCACCCAGTGCCGTCCGAAAGGGGAGAAGGAAAAAGGAAATGGGGAAAAGTCAAAACTCAGCCTCTTTGCTAAAATAGTCTGGGAATAGTACTAGGAAGGTGATGGTTTCTCAACTCTTTGGATTAACCTGCTGTATCCTCAGCTTCTCATGCTGGCAAAGAAGTCAGTGTGTTCGGCCAATTTACTTTCTGGATTAACCCACCTCAAGTCAGCAGGGAAGGGCTCAAGATCTGCTTTTCCAGGGATGAGGTACACAGAGGCTTCAAGGTCACCTTCAATACCCTGAGGAAGATATGTACCCTTGGAGGCTCGCAAACTGGGAACCAAGCTTCCACTCGCTGGCTTCCCACCTTAGGCATGCCTCCATGTCAGCACACGGCCAATTTTATGAACTAAAATTAACTGGATGAGCAAAAAGATAACCCTGGTGCTTAAGAGGCTTGGGTATATTTAATTGAGTTTCCAAGTGTCCTAATTCCTTAAGAAAGACAGAGAAAGAAGAAACTGGCATGTCCTAGTTCCCTTGCTACTCAAACAGGAGAAAATAGTTTCTACCATAAAATTTTTAGGGCAAATGGTAGCTTTCTGTTGTTGTCATTTCCCTAAAGTAGCTGGGGGGGTTTTCTGGACAAAGCCTCACTCTGGACCCAGACTCTAAAAATGGGGCTTCTAGTGCACCAGATTGGGTTGTTTGGGGCCCGCAGGCACGAGTCAGTCTGCCTCCTCCTAAACATAGCCGGGTAAACTAAACTTGGAACATCAGCCTGCGTGTGGTCCCGGGTGTGACTTTCCAAGCATGTGCTCCCCAGCAACCACAAAGGCTGATGACTTTGTCATCATTATTATCTCTATTTTTGAGTCTCCCTGCTAAATAAACTTTCTTGCACCTGAAATGGAGGCTGTAAGGAGAGTCTCAGTCCACCAGGATATTTCTCAGATTAATAGGGACAGCAAAACCATCAGCAGCCTTTGAAGGCGCTGGGGGTGGGGGGAGAACCAGACACAACTCTCCACCCACTGTGGGAGCTCCACATAGAGACATTTCCTACAAAACCTCCAGGGGGCGCCAGCTAAAAGCTGGTTGGGAAGGAAGGAAGAAACAAAAGGAAAGAGGGAAGGGATGGAGAGGAAAAGGGAGAAAGGAGAGACAACGTCAGTCACATAAACATACTTGCCCAGGCCTCTGGGACCCAGCAGCAGAAATGTACAGGATGTGCCATCCGGATTAGGAAAGTTGAGCTCTCAGGCCTGCCCAGTGGACTGATGGATAGGTTCCAGGCTCTGCCTCACCACCAAACTCTACTTCAAAAACCTTGCCACCTAAAATCATTCTAGCAAATGCAAGCGTCACACTTTCATCTTCAATCCTTTGGTAACATTTTGCAGATTTTGCTACAAGAACCAACATGTGTCCACCCATGGCTTGAATAGTATCTGACCCCTGGTCCAGATGCTGCATGGAGAGAGAAGTGGACACTAGCTCGGGGAGACGCTTCCCAGGGACCCTTGAATGTAGGATTTTATCTTCTGGGGGTGTAGTATCCTTTCCCACCTCCTGTCTATGGATATGCAGTCACTATCTGCCAAAATGCATGTTAAACATACCTCCCCACAGGCTGGTGCTGACGCACCCTCTGAAACCAGCCTGTCTCTTCCCTGCCAGCCTCACTCCACCTCTGATGGGTGGGTGGGGACTGGACACGGAGACCACAGTAAGCACACGTGACCTTCTTTTCCCCTAAGATTCCTCTGTATTCCTGCCAAAGCATTTCCTGTGACACACGCGCCCACAATGTACAGCTCCAGGGGGAGCCCAGCCCTCTCTCCAGCCCCAGCCAGCTCAGGGAGGCTATATGAAGTGAGAATTTCCTGGCCGACTGGACAATGGTGACTCAGGCTGGCATGAGCCAGCCACAGAGAGGACACAGCCTGGATGGGCGTGAATTAAGAATGTGCACAGAACAAACATCATCACTGGCTGCACTCAAATCAGGGCCTGCCTGGGACACTCAGATGGCCATACCCAGAGCTCCTCAGCAAGCAGAGAGGACGCCTGGCTTGGGTGACACCTGCTGTCTCTCTGCCCCCGGAAAGGATCTCTTCTCTACTCCTTGACCCTATGTGTTTCCACATCAACCCATTTCTTCTAGGACATGGTGACTGGACTTCACAGGCAATAACAAAACTAAGAAGAACCGATATTTAGAAAGCACTGACCCCATCAAGGCACTATTCTGGACACTTTACATGCATTGACTGTCTGTTTTACAGATGAGGAAACTAAGGCAGCAAACGATGAAGCAACGTGCCCAGGCTAGAAGCCCAGGAGAGCTGGAGCTGGGATTCAACAGTCTGTGGAGGCCGGGCACCCAGCGCCCGGCTGTACCACGTGCAGCAGCCACCAGTCCTCAGGGCCATGACAGCTCCTTCCCTAGGACAGGTGTCTCGGGGAGAAAGCAAAAATGGGAGCTGGAGTTTGGGAATGCTAAGGGCTCTATCTTCCCTCAGCACTGGTTCCAACCAGGTAAGAAAAAGAACCAGACAGACATCAAAGTGCAGATCGTGTTGCATGGGCCAAAGGGCTCACCCTCCCCCCAAGAGCGGCTGAAACATAGGAGAGAGGCAGGGGGTGCTGGCAAAGGTAGGCCGGCCTGGCCTGCCCACTGCACGGACACTACAAATGCTCTGCATACTGTTATAATATTAGGCCCCTACCTACTGTGTGCTAACCTTAGTTCTGTGTGCTAAGGGATACCAACAAATATATGAGGACCAGACAGACATGTAGGCACAGATGGACCGAAGGACAAATGGCACCCACTCACACCTGCAAACTCCAGAAGAAAGGAGACACAGCAGTGTAAGCCCTCACCACCAGAGCCCAGAGGTCCTGGGAGCCAGAGGTGCGTAGCCAGATGAACATGTTGCTCTGGGACCAGGATGCTCTTCCTCTCTGCACAGCTAGCTGAGGATTGATTTCTGAAACTCTCCTTCATTTTCACAGCATCCCTGGGGAGACCAAAGGAGCCAACACACTAGCTAGTAAAATTAACAGCTGCTCTTTGCAGAATGCGCTGGAGAAGCCAGCACACAGCGAGTGGCCTGCAGACCAGCAGCCAGTGCGGGTCAAGGTGCTGGCTAGCAGACCCAGATCAGAGTCCCTCTCCGCAGCCAGGACTGGACTCTGTGAGCTGCCAGGTGGGGCCCAGAGTGCAGGGGCTGCAGGAGAAGGAGGAAAGCAAACAGGGAGACTCAGGGAGAGGCCCTGCTCCAAAATTCTCAGACACATTCCCCTGACCTTGGGAAGTGGAAATCCACATGCTGAGCCCAGCTGGGAAGCTGCCACGGAAGTCAGGGACCACCTGGCTCTGGCCTCTGTCTCCCCATCTATAATGCAAGACTTAGCTGAGCTTGCGCAAGTCAATGGAGGCCTGTCCCCTGGAGAAGAGGACAGACGTTACTATGCATCTATGCCAAGGGTAACATGCAGAGCAAGTCCTGCAGGCCACTCAGAAGGGAAGCCTGACATTCACAGAAGGGGCAGCAAACTTCCTTTGCAAGGTCAGACGGCAATTATTTTAGGCTGGTGGGTGTTTTGGACACTGTGGCTACTACTCAACTCTGGCGTTGTAGCACATTGAGAAAGCAGCACAGACAATGCGTAAGGGAGTGAGCAAGGCTGTATGCCAAGAAAACTTTAGTTACAGACACGGATATTTGAATTTCATATCATCTTTACATGTCAAAAATATTCTTTAGATTTCAGAAAAAACATTTAAAAATGCAAAAACCATCCTTAGCTTGTTAACCGCACGAAAGAGGCTGTAAGCCAGATGGGCCCACAGGCTGTAACTCCACGGAACCCTGGGCTGGTTAAATGCTTCCCAAAGTGAGCACTCTGCGAGGCCCACAGGTGCTTCATGGGGCAAGGGTCCCACCAGGAAATGAGAGTGGGAAACGCTGGGTCAAACAATGTCTTCCCGCTTCCCCACCAAAGGGCATCCATGAGGGTTTTGATATGCTGCTATGCACTGCCAACCTTGAGGAGGGGGATGAGAAATGAAGTCTGTCCAAGTTCCCAGCAAGCCCGTTTTTATCTTGGAACATCTCCTGGGTCTAGTGTTCTGTAGAACCTAATTAAAGCAAGGAGGATAAAGTCTAACCAACTGTTAGCAACAGCACCACCAAACGTGGTCCTGCTTCTCTGTGAACGTCTCCAGGGACAGGCAACTCACTACCTATCAGGGAAGACAAATTGATGCGATAATTCCTTGGACTCATGTTCCCCTCCTGGGTAAAAGGATGCTGGGTCACAAATTACAGATCCAGTGGATCTCTCAGATAAAGATAAAATTTCATGTTTAATAACATAAAGAGAGCTTATATTCTTTGACATTTTGCCTGATACCTGAAATAGGAAATCTCTAAGTATAGGAAGAAACAAGGGGCCATTATTAAGTCCTCGAGGTAAATAATACATGGCTCTTTTAAAAAGAAGTATCCCCTGGGCGGTGCCTGTGGCTCAAAGGAGTAGGGCACTGGCCCCATATGGTGGAGGTGGCGGGTTCAAACCCAGCCCCGGCCAAAAACTGCAAAAAAAAAAAAAAAAAAAGAAGTGTCCCACTGGGTGCGGTGGCATGTGCCTATAGTCCCAGCTACTCGGGAGCATGAGACAGGAGAATCTCTTGAGTCCAGGAGTTCTGGGCTGTAGTGCGCTATGCTGATCAGTTGTCCACCCTAAATTCAGCATCAGTATGGTGACCTTCCAGGAGCAGGAGGCCTCCAGGTTGCCTAAGGAGGGGTGAACCAGCCCAGATTGAAAACGGAGCAGGTCGAAGCTCCCCTGCTGATTAGTAGTGGGACCACACCTGTGAATAGTCACTGCACTCCAGACTGGGCAACATAGCAAGACCCCGTCTCTTAAAAAAAAAAAAAATTAAAAAGAAGTATCCCTTAGGGGTGTTAAAAACAACTCCAATAAAACCTCAACTTACTCCCAACAGCACAGAGCAGGTCATGCCTGGTTGCTATGAGGGGCTTTCTTATTATAAATACAGCTCTGGGAAACCTCTGGTCTTTCTGTTGCATAGGGACTTTGCAGGTGTTATAAGAATTTTATGTAGATTTGCCTAAAATGTAATAAACAGGGAGCACAGATGAGAGGGAGGGGAGAGAGAGACGGAAATGTGAGCTGGGTGTGAATTTGCCACCAGGCACCACTGAAAAAGAAAAGTATAGGATGCAGGTGAGAAACGCCATCACGCCGGGAGCCACTTAGTGGGAGAGACAGATG
This sequence comes from Loris lydekkerianus, assembly GCA_963574355.1. Lineage (NCBI taxonomy): Eukaryota > Metazoa > Chordata > Mammalia > Primates > Lorisidae > Loris > Loris lydekkerianus. The sequence continues at coordinate 8,305 of CAUYPK010065986.1, read as the reverse complement.
CAATGCCTGTTGCGCATGAGGTTAGGTGTCTGCCCGTGTGTGCCTCCACGTGGCTCAACCAGTCTAATTCCGTGTGCAAACCGCACAGCAGTGAATGCTCATCTACTTAACTCTATTACACCAGTAGGATTATTTTTATCTGAAAGGCGTACTTGATACATATTTTCTTTTGAGTGCTGAGAGATAAGGATAAATGGTCCAGACTAAGGACATAACATAAATGTAAAATGCCACACTTGTGACATATTTAGGAAGATAAAGGGAGAGGTGGGCATTGTTCTGTCTCTTTACATCGATAATTCATCCCCCAGATGTTAACGCAAGTAGCATATGTGTATTCTTCCTGGAGCCATACTCAAATGCAACAGCACAAGAATATGGGGAAAGTAACTAGAAAGAGTGATTTTCAGGGCTCTCTTTGCTCAAGAAGCGGGTAGCTCTATTTCTGCAACCAGTCTTTGAAGAAAACACACAAAAGGCAGAATCGTCAAGGGGTTGAGGTAGAGTCCAGGTCGCACCTTGAGGCGAGGCTGTCCCTGTTTTTTCCTAAGGAGATGGTCACTCTGAGATTAACATGGAAATGAACAAGACTTTTTAGAAACTAGGTGACAATGTAGCTAGCGAGTGAGCGTGTGCCTGCGCGTGTGTGTATTACTGTGTCTGTAACTATCCCATTTATAAGCGGCTTCTTTGGCGCCATCACTCTTAGGCCACAGATCTTAGAAAATCCCTTTCCTCCCAGACTTTGAATTTGTTTAGGTATAAAATAAGGGAATGAACTAAACCAAGAGTCAGCAAACTATTGTCCACAAAACAAATCTGGCCCACTACCTGTTTCATTTATCTTAAAATTCTTTAAAAAATGATATAAAATAGTTGTACATATTTTAAGGGCACATGTGACATTCTGTGACATGTATACTATGTATAAAGATCAAATCAGGGTGACTAGGATATCCATCACCTCAAACATTTATCTTTGCTATGTGTTAGGAACACTGTATTTCTTCTCTTCTAGCTATTTTAGAATATACAATAAATTATCGTTAACTATCATTTCTCTATTGCACTGTTGAATACTAGAACTTATTCCTTCTATCTAACTATTTTCCATCACTTGATTTTATAAAGTTTTACAGGAACACAGTCTCACTAGGACTGTTGGTGGCTGCTTTCAGACTACAATGGCAGAGGTCAGTGGTGGAGTCTTCATGGCCTGCAAGCCCCAAAATTTACTATATGACCCTTTACAGAAAAATGTAGCAACCCTGAACTTGATCATCTTATTGACTTTGGCTTATGATTCCATATAATACAACCAAACTACACAAAAGCCTTCTGCATGTTTAGATACCCTTTTATTCTTAGAAGGATTTAATTCGGCTCACAAAAATGTACGAAGCACATTAAATGCATACATGTAAATTTCAAATGGGAGAGTAAGGAAATCAGGGCAAAGAGAAAAGAAGAGAAGAGGTGCTGAGAGGAAGCCGGAGTGTGGGAAAGGTGAATAAACAGAGTGAGCGCCTGAGACCCTCTGTATTTTTTATGGTTCTCCAACTTGGCTTTGTGCAGCCACCATGGAAAGACATGATCCCTTTCCCAATTTAGGGCATTCATTTCACCATGAATAGTTTTTGTGGTTTTTTTTTTTTTGAGGCAGAGTCTCAAGCTGTCACCCTGGGTAGAGTGCTGTGGCGTCACAGCTCACAGCAACCTCCAACTCTTGGGCTTAAGCGATTCTTTTGCCTCAGCCTCCCAAGTAGCTAGGACTACAGGTGCCCACCACAATGCCTGGCTATCATTTCACCATGAAAACCACCACAATCCCTGGCTCACAGGCTCATGGCAAAAAAAAACATATTTATGCCATGAATAAATATGTTGCTGTGAATAAAGCAAGGAACATGAGAGGCAGTGGACAAAGTCCTCAACGATACCTGCACAACTGGGAGACAGTCTGGTGACATTTATGGTCATATTAAAATTTCCCTCAGTCTGGACCAACTCCAAAGTCGAATTTATCAGCAATTCCTCCAGTATGTTCATAAACTTAGAGGGGAAAATAAAGGAAACATGTACAACTTTTATGATCAGAGAAGAAATAATTTTTAATTTAAAAAAAAAGAGGAAGCAGTAACCTCTGACAGCCTGGTGTCCACTTTAATGCCGAGTCCCTTAGCCACATGCTCTAAGAGAAGGCTCCGTCTAGGCTACTGGTCAGGGCCAGGGAAGCCTGAGTGCCAGAGTGACAGCCGAGGCAAACACAGGCTATTCTGGGACCTGGAGCTGTGAGGTCAAGGAACTTTTATCCTTTTCATAATGAGGCTCCAGGGGTTAATTATAAACAGCATTGGTGAATGGCGATTATCATTTGTCATTTCTTAAATGAAGCTTTATGCCTTTAGTTATCAATATAAATAATTCACAGCTTGCATCTCTGTTGCTCACTGCTTTATGCCCAGTGCGGGAGCTATGCCAGGAACAGGTGAGAAGCAAGCATCTACTGGATGACTGATAGGCTCGTCTGAGAGATCTCAGAGATTCTGAGGCCCTCTTGGCAAATCTTTCCCCAGCTGGGCCTTACCCACCACGTCCTATCTTCAAAATTCTCTCTCACGTGTAACAATTAGACAGGTGAGAAAGGGGTCCAGATGCAAATGCCAAGCTCCTGAGGGTGCGTCAAGGAAAACAAATTATAAATTGAAAAGGGAAACCGAACAGTCTTGCTTTGGTCCCACTGTTGCAGGGATAAACATTTGGATGGCTCAAGACAAACACATCTTTGGGTTCCGAACAGGCAGAGCTGCTTTCTCTTGCGTGCCAAGAATTCAATGTAAAATATGTTCTTTGTTCAGAGAACAAGGACCTGTCTGCTCCTAAAGGAGAGGCCTGTTCTCAAGGTACCACCTGGAACTCTGAGATGCCTGCTCTCAGCGCAGTGGGACCTGCTCTGTTCTGAGTGGTCCCAGCAGCCTGGGCAGGATTTTCTCCAAGGAGACCTTGGGAGAGCAGCTGACACCAGGGGCAGTCCCAAGCAAGGAGGCCTGGGCAGACCATGCTTCTGCATACAAATGTTAAGAGTAATCAGGCCAAGCAGCCTTGGGTCCTAATTGGCTCAAAGATGGTAATGTCAAAATGTCACAGCCAAAGTGACAGCTGGCAGTGGCTTAGAAAAGGAAAAGCATTATCCTTGATTAGGAAGTGGTGACACAGAATAAACCCTGGACTAGGAGTTTGGAGGCCTGTGGGTAATAGCCTGGCTCTGTCACATAAACTTGCGTGTTTTTAGGCAAGTCATTGCCCTTCCTGTCCCTTGATTTTCTCAAGTGTAAAATAGAGATGAATTCGTGGATTAAGTCTTTGCAATGAACCCCTACAATACAACAGCAATATAGGAGCTGTGGAATGAATATGATGTGGGCCCGATGTGGTCCTTGCCCATGCAACCAATGGTAAGGTACAGGGCCTGGCATGGTGCCTGGCCCACAGGCCCCTGGATAATGTGATCGCTAGCAACAGTGCCAAGTGGCTGGCTACTGGGTGTGTGTGGTCCTATGAGATCTGCTTCCACAGTGTCACGAACACCCACCTACCTTTGTCCACTGCTTGGTGTTAGTTCAGAGTTTGCCTCACCAGACCCCAGCATTCATCCTCTCTGGTCCTCCTCTTACTGGGGCACAGCGCACTACTCTAACTCGACCTCCAAGCTCCTGCCTCATCCTTCTGGTGTCCACTTGCCCTCTAGCTCTCTGTGTACAACTATCAATCCTGGTACTCCTCCTTCAAAATCTCCTTATCCTACAAACTCAGCCCAAATTCTTTAGCTGCTTTGGCCTTTATGAAGTTCCAACAAGCTGTCTCCAGGGCACCTTCCCAGCCTGAGCCTCCCTGGAAGCCCTCTGTTCCCTGGGGGCACCAGGCTCCCAGTTTTCTCCTGCAGTTCTTCACTTGGGAAGGATTTTCTCTCCTTTGACTATCAGAATCCTAACTTGCATTTCAAAGCTCGACTCAAATGCTTTCTGTCTCATTAGGTATGCTTCACAGCTCCTGGCCCACCAAGCAGAGCCTATCTTGTTTTCAAGCTTGGGGATGTTTTTATTCTTGATATCTTCCCTTCCATAAATCATGTACTGAGTTCATCTTATTAATATAATAAAGGTTCCAGTTCAAAGCCTTCCTCTCCCCTCTACTTTCCCCTACAGCGGCCCCCTATACCCCACAGATAAACATTGCTTCCACACACCGAGCAATACAATCAAGATCATTCCTTACTTTCCACAGGGATGAAAAAACAAATAAACAAACACTCTGTCCAGAATTATTGCTCAGTAACTCTTGGCTGATGCTGAAGAAGATAATTAGAACTGTGTATAACAGCCACATGGAAGGAACAGGTGTCACTTGTACAACCGGACTGGCTACTGTTGCTCATCCACCATCCCCGCCAAGTGCCCAGGAGATGCTGCCTCCATTCTGTCCCATGTGAGTGGCCAGGCCCAGAATTCAACCTCTTTTTAAGACAAGACGGGGCACATTCAGAATGGGATGGCCATAGACTCAACCTCTTTAAGTTTCCATTGCAGAACCTACTCACAAACAAGCATGCAAAAGAGCAGTGGAGATTTTACTGCAAAGTCAGGAAGGGACAGGAATGTGGGGTTACACATCACAGCCAATAGCAAGGCACCCCCAGGTCCTCACAGGACACAGTCTCTCCTGGGTCCTGTGGGCCGGACTTTTCCCCTCTCTGCTTTCCTTCAGGCAGCAGCTGGCCTTACTGCTGTCTCTCTCCTCCAAAAGCAACTTGAAATTTCTCCTCTTTCTATTTTGCCATCATTTGACATTGGCCTTGGCTTCATACTCAGACTCTTCAGAAGACCTTACTCACAGCAGATTCCCAGACAAGGAAGCCTGGTCTCTTACTCCTTCCCTAAAGCAGGTGGTGAGGTATGTGTCCCAGACATAACACTGAGCTCTCCACAAGAAGGATCCTGATAAGTGAAACTGTCACCACCTCCTTCCATCTACAATCAGCTCCTCACTGAGTTTCTGCCATAAAACACAGAGGTAATAACATCAATTTTCCAGTGTTCCTGCCTGATCTTTGATCTGCCCAGCAGTCAGTTTGTCCCTGTGAGCCAAATGACTCTTGACTGAGCCTTAGCTTTAGGCCCAGGACAGGTGGCCCATACAAAACAGCTTCCAGACTCACAATAGGAAATCAATCACTCAGAAGCCCAGTGGGCAGGGCTGCCACAAGGAGGGGCCAACTGCAGCAGAGCCTGGGCCTGCCTAGGGTGACCCATTTATCCTAGGACTTTCCTAGTCTTTGCACTGCAAGACTCATGTCCCGTGTACCCTTCAGTCCCAGGCAAACTGGAACAGTTGGTTACTTACAGGCCTGTTCCACCCATGATCTTTGCCAAAAACCATGGGGTCCTGAGCCCATCAGTAAAGCCAAGCTTCATATAATCAGATCATAGGGAGGAGGCAGGAGTAAGTTCTAGTGGCAGACAGGCCTAGAAGACAACCTCATGGGAAGGACACAAGAGCACAAGACTTGGGGGGCTGGGTAACCTCGCGTGGGCTGCAACCTCACGTGGGCTGCAACCTCACGTGGGCTGCCACTGAGACTCAGCATCAGCATAACCAAAGATCTCTTGCTTGAATAGGACCCAGTTGTCACAGTGCAGGAGAGTGAAAACTGCCCCAGGACGGGCTCTCTACATGGCACCAGAGGACAAGAGCATATATCCTGAAGGCCATCAAATACACACACACAGAACTCCTCAGATCCTTGCATTTATGGGCCCTGTAGGTTTCTGACACATGTTCCCTGGACTCCCTTCCCCTCTTCAAGTTGGCTGAGCTACGTGCATGTATATATGCATATGTGCAGCCCTCCTGCTCCCAACAGACCCTTTCTAAGCAGTCTGTTGTCTGCAAGTCTCTCCACAAACCACTGGCCCGAACATGCATGAGAATACAGCCTCTCCCGTGACGTGCATCCCCACTTCCTATCAACCAGCAACCCGCAGAATACCACATCTCATGAACAAAGCCATCCTGGCCCGCACAGCACAGCCTCCTGGTGTGAGGAGGGGGTGGAGACTCACCAGGACTCTGCCAGTCAGTGTCTGGGCGGATATCATGACCCCAGCCCAGTCCTTCACCGAGGTCATCCAGCCGACCTCGGCGGCCACTGCCTCCTCTTTTTCATCCACTGGTTTGAGAGTGCCATCTGCCTGGCTTGCGCCATTGTTTATCTTCTGGGCCTCCTAGAACAGAGAGAACAGGAGTTGAGATGTAGAGAACAATTGGATTTAAATAACATACCCTACTCATAAAGCATCAAAGCCCAAAGGATTACCCCTGCTGAGGTGGAAACTGGCTGAAAGGCATAAAGACACGAGGAGTGGATTATGGCTTTGTTTTTATTAAAAATATTTTTTAAAAAATCTTATCTTATTTCCTCTGAAAATATCTTAGTGAAAGAAAGAAGCATCCTATCATTTTTTTTTTCTCATTTTAAAGAAAATACTCAAAGCCCAGGAGGGAAAGAAACCTGCCTAGGGTCACGAAGTGCCTAGAAGAGCATGTGAGAGGTACACCGCGGCCGTCACCTGCCCAGCCTTCACTGCAGCACCCCTACTTATCCTTAAACAAATCCCCGTCTCTTCACGTAGTCTATGTGGCTCAAAAGGGACTGATGGCCCCACATTGGCTCCCTAGCAACGGAGACTGGTCAATCAGTCCTTTCTACCACCACACCCCAGCAACAACAATTGGGCTAGGATGGTCACATGACTCATTCTGACCAGATAATACTCAAGCCTAAAACATTTGCTGAAAAGATTAGAAAAAATAATCCTCCCCTGAGTATGAAGTAGAAGTGATGAAATACTGGTGTCGTCGCTTGAACACCTGAATCTAGCTGTGCCTGAAATCCATACCAGACCCTTTCAAGCACAGGAGAGAATTAATTCCCCTTTATGACTTTAAATGTGTTTGAGGAAACAAAGCTGACCTTATCAAATAACTGAGCCCTATGATTTAGTATAGCTTTACACATAATGCATGCTCTGCCTAGAATAATTGTCCGTGAGGCTCACGGCTTGCTCCCTGATATCCTTCAAGTCTTTGCTCAAGTATCACTTTCTCAATGAAGCTTTCCCTGGCTACCCTTTTAAAATTGCAACTCTTGGAAGGGGAGTGGGGTCTCAGTGTATGATACACCTTTTAGGGGCAAGGCACAATTGTAAGAGGGACTATACCTAACAAATGCAATCAGTGTAACCTGGTTTCTTGTACCCTCAATGAATCCCCAACAACAACAACAACAAAAACTGCAACTCTTACTTTCCAACAACACTTTTCTGCTTTATTTTTCTCCACAGCACTTAAACTCTCTAATACACTCTACAATTCATTTACTTCCTTCATTTACTGCCTGCCTCCCTTACTGCTGTAGCCCCAGTGCCTAACAGAGTGCCTAGCACATAGTTGGTTCAATAAACATAAATGAATGACTAAAAACAATTATGAGTTTCACTGTTGAGGCGAAGGAACCGCTGAGCTAGAGCCAGCCCTCAGAATGGGAGAAGATATCTGCAGGTTATGTCTCTGACAAAGGTTTAATAACCAGAATCCACAGTGAACTCAAAGGTATAAGCAAGAAAAGAATAAGTGATCCCATCACAGGCTGGGCAAGGGACTTGAAGAGAAACTTCTCTGAAGAAGACAGGCGCACGGCCTACAGACATATGAAAAAATGCTCATCATCCTTAATCATCAGAGAAATGCAAATCAAAACCACTTTGAGATACCATCTAACTCCAGTAAGATTAGCCCATCTAATCCCACAAAATCCCAAGACCAGAGATGTAGGCGTGGATGTGGAGAAAAGGGAACACTTCTACACTGCTAGTGGGAATGCAAATTAATACATTCCCTTTGGAAAGATGTTTGGAGAACACTTAGAGATCTAAAAATACATCTGCCATTCAATCCTACAATTCCTGTACTAGGTATATACCCAGAAGACCAAAAATCACATTATAACAAAGATATTTGTACCAGAATATTTATTAGAGCCCAATTCATAATTACTAAGTCATGGAAAAAGCCCAAGTGCCCATCGAACCATGAATGGATTAATAAATTGTGGTATATGTACACCATGGAATATTATGCAGCCTTAAAGAAAGATGGAGACTTTACCTCTTTCATGTTTACATGGATGAAGCTGGAACATATTCTTTGTAGTAAAGTATCTCAAGAATAGAAGAAAAAGTGTCCAATG
>CAUYPK010065985.1:0-29726 GCA_963574355.1 Loris lydekkerianus | reverse complement strand
TGATGTTTTAATTGGTGTTCATTAGCCTGTTAAAGGTGAGGGCTGGAGAGAAGGTAGCAATGTTTACTTTGTACTTTTGATCTTTATTATGCCAATATAATTTCCCTGGGTCTACTAAAATGCTGCCTTTTATTTATTGAAGGGCATTTTAGTGTGGTTTATGTGTAATGTCAAATAAAAAATATTTAACATTAAAAAAATGAGAGTTCTTGTTTTAAATAAGTATCTACTGTAATATTTTAGTATAGTATCTAAATACAAGATTTACCAAGCACAACGTTTTTTAAACCACTTACCAAATATAAGATTTACCAAGCACATTTTTCAAGGTTGATATATTTGATAAACTAGAATTCAATACTGATTAACTTACTAAATGTAGGTCAATTCTCTCTTTTATTCATCAGCGTCAAGGTAATTTAAGATTGATGTTATGAAAAAAAGTAACATCCTACCCCTAAAAATATTTCAAACATTTAGGGAAATCAAACTAAAAAAGTAAGAAACACCAATTAAGCTGTGCAATGCAGAGAATAAATTCTATATGAAATCAGGGAGTGGGGAGGGAATGAAATAGGGAAAAAAGTCCTCAAAGAAGTAAAATTTAAGATGGCCCACAATATTCAGGTAAAAAATCATTTGGGGTTCGGCACCTGTGGCTCAAGCGGCTAAGGTACCAGCCATATACACCTGAGCTGGTGGGTTCAAATCCAGCCCAGGCCTGCCAAACAACAATGACGGCTGCAACCAAAAAATAGCCAGGCGTTGTGAGGGATGCCTGTAGTCCCAGCTACTTGGGAGGCAGAGGCAGGAAAATCACTTGAGCCCAGGTGTTGGAGGTTGCTGTGAGCTGTGATGTCAAAGCACTCTACCCAGGGCGACAGCTTGAGGCTCTGTCTTAAAAAAAAAAAAAAAAAAAAAAAACATTTGGAAGGTAAAGATACAAAAAGAGTAAGTTAAGAAGCAAAAGTAATAAAGCAATTATATTATTTAAGTGACCTGTGGAGGATTAGATTTGACAACTATTACAATTAGATTATAGAAGGTATAGAGGGTAAAGAAAATTGTGATACTGAAGTACAATAGGAAGATTGGGGCTGTCTTAGCTGGGCTGCATAATAGAATACCATAGACTGGTGACTTAAACAAGAGAAAAACCTAATTCTGAAGGCTGGAATTAATTTAGAGTTGAGTTCTGAAGGCCAGAAAGCCCAAGATCAAGGTTCCCATAGGGTTTGATTTCCAGTGAGAGCTCTCTTTTTAGCTTGTAGATGGACACCTTCTGTGTCCTCATGTGGTAGAGAGAAAGTGATCTCTGGTATTTTTTCCTCTTTTAGAAGGACACTAGTTATACTGGGACAGGACTCATTTATCCTTAATTATGGCCTCATTTAACCTTAATTACCTCCTTAAAGAACAAATTTCCAGTATAATCACATGGGCGGTAGGGCCCCAACATAAGATTCCTAACCTCCCAAAATTCATGTCCTTATTGCATGAAAAATACATTTATTCTACCACCAAACCACAAAAGTGTTAAGTCATTCCAGCATCAACTCTAAAGTCTAAGTTTCAAAGTCTCCTCTAAATATCATCTCAATCAAATATGGGTAAAAGTTAAGGTATGATTCATCCTGAGGTAATATTCCTCCCTAGTTGTGAAACTATGAAATCAGGCAAGTTGGGAGGCGCCTGTGGCTCAGTGGGTAAGGCGCTGGCCCCATATACTGAGGGTCGCAGATTAAAACCCAGCCCTTGCCAAACTGCAACAAAAAAACAGCCGGGTATTGTGGCGGGCACCTGTAGTCCCAGGTACTAGGGAGGCTGAGGCAAGAATATTGCCTAAGCCCAGGAGTTGGAGGTTGCTACAAGCTATGTCTCACCACAGCACTCAACCAAGGGTGACAAAGCGAGACTCTGTCTCTACAAAAAAAAAAAAAAGAAAGAAAAGAAAAAGAAATCAGACAAGTTATTTGCTCTGAAATAACAATAATGGGCACATAGAACAATCATTCTCATTCCAAAAAGTGGAAAAAACAAAAAGGAAATGGTGGCTAGGTGCCCTTAGCCCTAGTGGTTAGGGCACTGGCCACATGCACCAGGGCCAGTGGGTTCGAACCTGGCCTGGGCCTGCTAAACAACAATGACAACAACAACAAAAAAATAGCCAGGTGTTGTGGTGGGTGGCTATAGTCCCATCTACTTGAGAGGCTGAGGCAAGAGAATCACTTAAGCCCAAGCCCAAGAGTTTGAAGTTGTGAGCTGTGACGTCACAACACTCTACCAAGGGCGACATGGTGAGACGCAGTCCCCCCCTAAAAAAAGGAAATGGCGATATAATTTTCACAAAGGCTGTTTGGAGGATAAAGTGTGTTTTTATATAATAAAGTGCTTAAACTAGTTCATGGATATCATATTGGAGTAGATGCATAAACTTCCAAAAGGTAGGGACTTAATTGTTATTCATTGTCGCTCAAGACCTGCATTGCTAATATAATAGTCACTAGCCAAATGCAGCTATTTAAATTTAACTTAAAAAATTAACTTTTAGGGCGGCGCCTGTGGCTCAAAGGAGTAGGGCACTGGCCCCATATACTGGAGGTGGCGGGTTCAAACTCGGCCCCAGCCAAAAACTGCAAAAACAAACAAACAAAAAACCACAAAATTAACTTTTATAAAGGCAGTTAAGTTTAGGGCCAGGAAAATTTCAATTAAGAAGTACTTCTGTAGGAACGTAAGACATCACTGTTTAGAGTTTTGCTTAGGGCCAGGAAAATTTCAATTAAGAAGTACTTCTGTAGGAATGTAAGACATCACTGTTTAGAGTTTTGCTTTGTTATGACCTGAATCTAGAGAAAAATTAAACTTAAGAGACAAACCATGCACATGTCTAATAGTCTCACTCTCCAGCTGTCTTACTCAATTTGTTAGTGGCAGGATCAATAATGAATGGATTCATCCACAAGTTCCTATAGTATACAATTCTAGTGTCATTAGCAACAAATGTGGGACAGGCAATCTGTTACAACTATGATGATCTGGACTTCTATTTTTGTCTAGATTTTTTTTTCCCTAGTAGATGAAAAGGGCTGAGAAATATCTGCAACTAACATCAACTTTTATTCAGAAAAGTGCTTCTTATCTTTTAGAGCACTTGGAAACACACAAAGTTCTGTTCCATTATATGGCATTCTGATTGGCAATTCTACTTTATACTTTGATATTTTAGTTTACATCATTAGTGTAAAATTAATTTGTGTGATTATCACACCAATTAAATAAAGGATGCTTCCTTCTGGAGGGGTTAAGATCTTTTTGCAACTCTTCTATAAAAAAAGAGTTATAGGCCTTGGGCCTAAGCTGTCCTGTGCTATGCCTGCTTAATCCCATTTTCATGATAAGTCTAAACCAAAGAATGTGCTTTCCCTGGACTTAAACTTTGGCCATCTTTTCTGTGAACTGAGAATGGAAAATGCTTCTTATAAGAATATCTGCCTCACTTGCCACATCCTACATCCATTCCCTCCTGGCTGACCTACCTACCTTTGCTACTCTCTGAAAATAGCCAGAAAGTTACAGCAACCTCATTTTAGATGCAACCCTATACTATTAATTGTGAATAAAGTTTTCTCATCTGTTTTTTGCTGGTCTTAACCTAGAACTCTCAGCTTTTCCTTCCTTCCACGCATATTTCCATATTTCTTTTTCCATAGTCACTAGATATAAAATGGACATAAGTTCCTTTCTCAAGGAGTTCAAATTCATTCTCTTAGTTTCTTCTCTCCTTCGTCACTGGGTGCCTATATATTATGTCACTTAACACCTTTATTCTTCTCAGGTGGTACCAAGAGAAGTCAGCAAAGGATGACAAAACACAATTCTGATCAAGTGAGGTGACAGTAGCAAGGCTGTTCTATCACAACCTCCCAGTTAAAAACAGAAATTTTCTCCTAGCATATTCCATAATATTCATTTTCTGATTTGTTATTATAGCACGACCTACTAAGACCTACTAACTGTCTCCCATTATCTATTTCCTCCTCCTTCCTTCTGACTTATTCTCCCTTTCAGTTTTAAGAAACTCAGCTTGATATTACTATTTACAAACTCCCACGTGGCTAGCAGTCACCAGGTAACTAAATTTTAGATTTTAGTATGTGTGGCTAGGTGTGGTGTTTTACATCCCAGTACTTTAGGAGGCCAAGATAGGAAAATTGCTTGAGTCCAGAGTTTGAGACCAGCACAGGCAACATAGCAAGGCCTAAATCTCTAGAAAATATTGAAAATTTAGCTGGTGAAAGTAATGTGCACCTGTAGTCTCATCTAACTGGGAGGATGAGGTGAGAGGATTGTTTGAGCCCAAGAATTTGAAGTTGCAATGATGATGCTCCTGCATACTAGCCCAGGCAACAAAACCAGACACTGTCTCCAAAAAAAAGAAAGAAACAGGAAGAACAAAGCATGTGAAGTATATTGGGATGGTATGTAGCATGGGTGAATAATAAAGTAATAAGGAATAAGAACGAAGAGGGCTGGGCACAGTGGCACACACCTGTAATCTTCACTCTGGGAGGCTGACGTGAGTAGATTGCCTGAGCTCACCAGTTCGAGAGCAGCCTGAGCAAGAGCGAGATCCAGCTCTAAAAAGAAGCCAGGCTTTGTGGTGGGCACCTGGAGTCCCTGCTACTCAGAAGGCTGAGGCAAGAGAATCTCTTGAGCCCAGGAGTTTGAGGTTGCTGTCAGCTATGATGCCACAGCATCCTACCAAGGGTGATGAAGAAGTGAAACTCTGTCTCAAAAAAAAAAAAAAAATAATAATAATAATAAAATATAATAAAAGAGTGGACAGGACACTTCAAATTTAACGTACCTTCACAATAAAATTAAAATAACTGTCAATGTGAAATGTCAGAAATACCAACTGTCAAACTTAGCACTTAAAGAAATTAGACATTTCATACTTATTAAACTAATAAGTATAAAAAATAAATTAATTATATCCTTCCTGTGTCTTTCTAGCTGTTCCTGGCTTCTCTAAATGAAATGACAACTCCTTAGAAAGGTATGAAGGCCTCTTCATAAATATGGACTTGACCTATCTCTTAAACCTCATTCCTGGCTATTCTTTCCCAAGAAACAAACCTATACAACAACCATATAGTAGATCTCATTATCCTCATCATTTCCTACATTTTCTAGAAGATAAGACTATTCATTTCATATGGCACTTGTCAAATCCGAGTGCCCGGGAAAGGTTTATGAGTGAACATTTTTAATCAATTTCTACTTAGCAAATAAGCAATCTTTGTTTTTTATTGGTAGTTGATTCTATAGAATGAGTGAAAAAATTTTTTCCTTCAACATCCTATCCGTGTAAACTACTATGATGGTTGATTTTATGTGTTAACTTGAGTGGGCTAAGGGATGCCCAGACAACTGGTAAAATGTCATTTCTGGGAATGTCTGTGAGAGTGTTTTCAGAAGTTAGCATTTGAATCAATAGACTGAATAAAGAAGATCTACTTTTTCCAATGGGGGTTGGATGATCCAATCCACTGAGGGTGAGAGCAGAACAAAAAGGTGGAGGAAGAGTGAATTCCTTCCACCTTCAACTCCTCAAGTTGGGACACTCATCTTCTCTTGCCTTTAGACCAGGGGTCCTCAAACTGCGGCCTGTGGGCCACCTGAAGCGATGTGATTGTATTAGTTCCTGTTTTTTTTTTTTTTTTCACTTCAAAATAAGATATGTGCAGTGGGCATAGGAATTTGTTCATAGTTTTTTTTTTTTTTTTTTTTAATTCTAGTCCGGCCCTCCAATGGTCTGAGGGACAGTGAATTGGCCCCCTATTTAAAAAGTTTGAGGATGCCTGCTTTAGACATTAGAGCCCCTGGTTCATGGGACTTCAGACGCCAAGACATACACTAACTGGTACCTACCCTTCCAACCTCAGGCCTTTGGCCTCAGACTGGGAGTTACATCATTAGCTTTTCTGTTTCTCAGGCCTTCAGACTTGGACTGAACTATACCAGCAGCTTCCTAGGTCTTCAACTTGAAGACAGTATATTGTGGGACTTATTAGCCTTCATAATTGTATTTGCCAATTTCCATAATAAATCTCCTCTCTTATACATATACATACATTTATATATTTATACATACACATACATATAGAAGAAACTTACTGGTTCAGTTTTTCTGGAGAATACTAGCACAACTACTTTTTTTTCTTAATGTATAATATGTGACATTAATAATTTTCCAAACACAATCTACTATTAACAATAGTAATAGTTAACATCATTAAAGAAAATTTGAGAAGCAATGGGAAGAACAAATCAAAAAAATCACCCAAGTAGTAACTACTAAGGGATTGGTGTAAGCACACAATTTTATATCCTGGATTTCTATATTCTAAATTTTCCTTTTTTTGATTTCTAAATTAACAAATAAATTTTGATATTTTAATTTTTTTCTGATGAATAGTGAAAAATGAAAGCATTTTTCTTCTTAAGTATATATTTACATACAATATATGACATAAAAATGTACTCTTGAAATAGGTATGATTTCATATGTACAAAAAAAGCCTTCAAAATATATGCACAGAATGTACAGTACATACAGCATCACACATGGTATAGTATAAAGTTTAAAAACTTAAACTTCTTGCATTGAAATTCTAGCTTAGTATGTATTAGTTCTGTGAGATGGACAAATTACATAACCTCTCTGTGCCTCAGTTTTTCAGTGAAGAAAATGACAGCACTTACCTTATAAGATTGTTGTGAGAGTTAAATGTATAAACTGCATACAATGTCAGGTGTATAGACAATGCTCAATAAATAAAAACTATTATTATTATCTTTCTACAAAGCTAAGCTTTAAAGAACAAAATTTTGTTAAATAATAAAAAAATACAAATGAAGTTTGTTTATGGAAAATACACAATTAGCATTACAAAAAATTGTGAGAAATAATTAAATATATTATAACATCTTCTCTGACACAGGAAAGGAAAAAGAGATTAGAAAGAAGAAAACAAGATGCTTGTTATTTAATAGAAGCTGGGTGTAGTGGCTCACGCCTGTAATCCTAGCACTCTTGGAGGCTAAAGCAGATAGATTGCTTGAGCTCAGGAGTTCAAGAACAGCTTGAGCAAAAGCAAGACCCTATCTCTATTAAACATAGAAAAACTGAGGCAAGAGGATCACGTGAGCCCGACTTGGAGGTTGGAGGTTGCTATGAGCTACGATGCCATAGCACTCTACCCAGGGCAACAGCTTGAGACTCTGTCTCAAAGAAAAAAAAAAAAAAAAAACAAAAAACATACTTGCCAGAAGAGTTTCCTCTAAGGCCTTCTTTGGTAAGCTCAGAATATGTGTGATGGTGAAAGGAATAGACCCAAATAAACTATATAAGCATGGGACTAGCTAAGTACAATGTATGAATGATTTCATTTGGAAAGAAAAAACAAACACAAATTTACTACACAATAAGACTGACCTGAGGGAAATGCAATAAAACACTTCCACAGAAAATACTGTTAAACCTAGAAGAAAATAGCCAGAGATACACCTGATGAGCCCACAAAGAAGAAAAAGTAGATGTTGCTGACAAACAGTAGTCCTTACTTGGCTCTCAACATGTTTCGCCTATGCTATACAGAATGATAATTTTGGTTCTATTGGAAAATATTTATTACAATTAGTCTAAAAAATATGGTTTATAGGAAAAATTCTGATATACTTTTTTTTTTTTTTTTTTGAGACACCATCTCACTTTGTCACCCTGGGTAGAGTGCTGTGGCATCATAGCTCACAGAAACCTCAAACTCTTGGGCTCAGCCTCCAGAGCAGCTGGGACTACAAGCACCTAACACAACACCCGGCTTTTTTTTAGAGATGGGGTCTTGCTCTTGTTCAGGCTGGTCTCAAACTCCCGAACTCAGGCAATCCACCCACCTTGCCTCCTACAGTACTCTTATACTTTTGAATAATTAAAAATATAGTAACAGAGAAAAATATTAATTCAGAAGGATATTTACAGTGGTAGAAATCTTTAATCATTTAGAATAAGTTATCAGTATCATTTTTGAAAATTTCAACCTGTAACACTATCCAATATAAACATATCCCAAGAAATTAAAATACAGAACCTTCAAATGAAAAGGGAACATAGTTGTAGAATTCTTACTACCTAAAATAAATTCTTTATTTTTTTTCTTTATAACATATCTTATAATTGCTATTTGTATATTTTCTGCTTTAATTATGTACTTCACCAGAAATTACCTTGACTAAACTACCTGCATTGTATTGAAATGCTGTGCCCACCATTTAAGGACTGTTTTTGTTTTGTTTTTTCTTTTTCTTTTTTTTTTATTGTTAAATCATAACTTTGTATATTAGTGCAATCAAGGGGTACAATGTGCTGGTTTCATATACAATCTGAAATATTCTCATCAAACTGTTCCACGTAGCCTTGGTGGCATTTTCTTAGTTACTGTATGTAGACATTTGTATTCTCCCTTTAGTGCTAAAGGACTGTTTTTTGTATCATTTACTTTATTAGTCTCTCTATTAGATATGATCTTTTGCACCAATTGACCTTTACCAAGTAAGACACATAGAAGACACCAAAGGCTAAATTCTTCTTTCCTGTGACCTGGGCAGAAACTACAAATCAATGTTCCTAGAAGATGCTACCAAGTTAGGGTAGGATCTCAAGGAGGAGCTTAAGTTCTACTGTTGTCCTCACATAACACTGTCAATAGGTTCTTGATATCTGCAACTTTAAGTAAAACAATATATGTAGTCCAGCAAGTTCTCAAATAATGTCATTTTGTTATGAAGTCGATGATAAAACAAAACTTGGTTTCATTATATGTAGTTTTACTTAAAGTCACAGTTTCTAAGAAACTCTTGACAACTTTTTAAAAAATTTATTATTAAATCATAGCTGTGTACATTAATGCAATCATGGGACACCATACACTGGTTTTATATACCATTTGACATATTTTCATCACACTGGTTAACATAGCCTTCCTGGCATTTTCTTAGTTATTATGTTGAGACATTTACATTCTACATTTAGTAAGTTTCACATGTACCCTTGTAAGATGCACTGTAGGTGTGATCCCACCAATACACCCTCCCTCTGCCCATCCTCTCCACTCCCCTCTCTGACAACTGTTAAGTGAGGACTTACTTGTACCTTGCTATGGCAGTCTTAGAAAACTAATACAAATAGAGTTACAGAAGAAATAACTTAAAAGAATTTACATGGCAACTAAAACCAACTTATTCTATACTGGATCTCTTTGTTGTAGGGTAAAAGTTCCAGAAAGGGCATAAAGAATAAATTAGATCAAAGTAAGCATCGTTGTAAGTTTATGAAATGGTTAATTATACTGTAGTTGCATAAGAAAATATCCTTAATCTTAGGAGGCACATTCTGAAGTATTTAGGAGTAAAAGACCATGAAGTATGTAATTTATCCTTATGAGTAAAAATATTTGTTTGTGTATACACACACAGACAGACACACATACAGGCGGAGAGAGAAAAAAACGAGAGAGAGAAGGAAGAAGAGAGAAACTCACATAAAGGAGGGGGGCAAAAACATGTGAATCTGGGTAAGGGATATGAGTAAGGGGGCAAAATGTTAGGGAATATGGGTAAGGGATATGAGAAATCTGTGTGCCACTTTTTATATTTGCAAGTTGTTTTAAAGTATAAAATTATTCTCAAAACATGAGTTAAAAACCCTTATGTAAACAAAAAAAAATCAAAATATAAAATGAAAGAAACAGAGAAGAAAAAAATTCAGGAACTAAGCTAAGCTACAGAAATACTAATTCCCTCATAAAACTTGAGATATAAATTTCCATGTAAAATGAAAATCAGGTACTATAATTATGGCATTTAATAAAAAATATTATTTAATATTATAACAATGTTGTAAACTAAATTTACCTTTGCTTAAACATAAGAATCAGAATATCTATTTTTAGGCCTGGAATGGCGGCTCATAGCTGTAATCCTAGCACCCTGGGAGGCTGAGGCAGGTGGATTGCCTGAGCTCAGAAGTTTGAGACCAACATGAGCAAAAGCAAGACCTAGTCTCTACTAAAAATAGAAAAACTAGGCGGGCATTGTGGTGGTTGCCTACTAGGGAGACTGAGGCAAGAAGGATAACTTGAGCCTAGGAGTTTGAGGTTATGAGCTATGATGCCACTACATTCTACCCAGGGCACCTGAGTGAGACTATGTCTCAAAAAAAAAGAAAAAAACATATATCTATTTTTGGCTAGGCTCGGTGGCTCACACCTTTAATCCTAGAACTCTGGGGGGCCAAGTAGGGAAGATCACTTGCAGTCAGAAGTTCTAGATCAGCCAGAACAAAGTGAGACTCTGTCTCTACTAGTAACAGAAAAATTAACCAGGCATGGTGCCACATACCTGTAGTCCCAGCTACTGAGAAGACTGAGGCAGGAGGGTCATAAGAACCCAGGAGTTTGAGATTGCTGTAAGATAGGCTGAGGCTATGGCATCCTAGCCTGGAAAACAGAGCAAGATTCTATCTCCAAAAAAAAAAAAAAAGAATACCTATTTTTTTTTTTTTATGGAAAGTATCTTAAGACTTACTTAGAATAACTATTAATGGAGGGCAAAAGCCCTACATTTATTTTCATGTTTATACAATACTCACACAACTATTGTTTCCTAGAATTATAGTTACTTTGATATCCTTTCTAAAGTTTCTTCATTTTCTACTGATAATTCTAAAATATAGATGAAAAGAATCAACCAGACCATAAAAGGTAAGTCATGCTAAAAAAAAGCACATGACAATCCTCTTCTTCCTTTTTCTTTTTTTGGAGAAAAGGTCACTCTCTGGTTACCACAATCAAGGAATATGCCTGTACACACAAAATTCTTTGTTGGAAAAAATTTGTTGGATATACACCAGTTACCAGCAAATCAAACAGACATAAATACCACAGTAAGCACTCATTTATTGGGTACCCCTGTGCAGAGATGCATGAAAGCATCCAGAGGCAGAACAAAATCCCCAGCAGAGATGCTGCTTTTCAGATATAGTGCCACTGCGGGTGACATGGCCCAGTGCCAGGAACAGAGGCAGGAAGAGATGAGAGGTAACTTCTTCCTAGCACCACAGAGCACTACTGAAAGCAACAGTGGTAGCAAGGTGAGCAAGTGTTCCTTCATGAATTCAGCTTCTAGTCTCATTGTGAGCCCATCAGCCTCATGTCTCCTCTAGAGCCATTATCATAAGCACCTGGCAGAAATGATGACTTCCTGCATTTAGCTAGCAGCATACTACTATGATAATTGATACTAAGATTAAAAATGAAAACTTAAATAGTCAACTTTCTTGCTATCTTTTTCTTTTTGTATTGTAAAAAATATGTCTTCATCTTCTTCTTCTTTTTTAAATTTCAAACCTCTAGAGAAATTAAACTGCTCTGGACATTACTAAATTACTACAAATGAAGTTTTGTGTATTTCTTTTTTCTAAAGTCAGTGCCTCGAGGTACTTCAAGACTTAAAAGAAAAAAATTATGAAATTAAGAGATTATGAGTCAGGCATGGTGGCTCATGGTTATAATCTCAGCAGTTGGAGAGACCAAAGTGGAGGACTGCTTTAGCCCAGGAGCTCAAGACCAGCCTTAATGACCTAGTGAGACCTTGTCTTTACAGAAAATAGAAAAATTAGCTGAGCCTGGTGGTGTGCCTGTAGTCCCAGCTACTCCAGAGGCTGAGGCAGGAGGATTGTTTGAGCCCAGAAGTTCAAGGCTGCAGTGAGCTGTGATCATGCACTCTAGCCTGGGCAACAAAGTGAGGGTATAAAAAAAAGAAAGGAAGGAAGGAAGAAAGGAAGAAAGGAGGAAGGAAGGGAGGGAGGAGAGAGAGAAAGGAAGACAAAGAAATAAATTATGAAACATTTCTCTGAAATGAATTAGTTCAGCCATCTGTAGAATAATATCCCAAGTAATAATTTGTGGAAAATATCCAAATTCCAATCACCATGATTAGGGTGAGCTTTTATGGCACTATTAATGTATTTAAGACTCCTATGCTCTGTTTAAAGAATGATTTAAAAGAAAGGAAAGGTTGGGCGGCGCCTGTGGCTCAAAGGGGTAGAGCGCCAGCCCCAGGCTGGAGGTGGCGGGTTCAAACCCAGCCCCAGCCAAAAACTGGATAAAAAAAAAAAAAAAAAGAAGGGAATGGTCAACAGAGACTCTAAAAGGAAAACAAAAGAAGTAACTATTTGACAGCATGCCTGCCACACACCTAAAAAAATTATAAAAAATACAAATATTCTGAATTATGTGGTAGATATTATATCTGTTCACTGGAAATAGTGACTGTAGATTAACATGACCATTAAGATCCTTTGGTTTTATATGTCATTCCATGAGGGCAAAACCTTTTTTCCATTTTGGTTGCCTCTTTATCCAGAAAACCTAGAAAAGCATAGCACTGAACAAATGAATTAGGAATCCAACCCTCCCTTTCATTCCTAATCAAAGTTACCATAAAGTGCTTTTTTGCTTATTCTGTATTTGGATTTCCATAGAGCTTTGGCTGAAAGAGAAACTGCTGTCCAGCAAGAAGAAATACTTCAGTTTCCTAATAGTCAAATTCCCTATGATAAGTCATTTTGCTTTACTGTAACTTGCAAGTTTGTTTAGTGAGAGTTAAAAATTGAAATATTCATCAACAATTGGGAAACACAAAGGAAATCAAGTTTTTGGTATTAAAAAGCTGCCACTGTCAGGCTGTCCGTGCTTTTCTGGTTTTTACTAGTTATGTACTAGCTTCACTTTTTCTTTTATATTAAATCTCAATATTGATGACATTCGAAATTACTTACTTGCTTCATCTAAAATATACCCATAACAGATAGTTTCAAGAGAACTATATAAATTTTACCTAAAATATAAAGCTAGTAAAAAAAAGTTATCTGTAGAACATATCAAAATACAAAGAATGGACAGTCAAAATAGGCATTTTAAAGCTACTTGAAGTATAGTCACATGTCACTTAATGACAGGCACACATTCTGGGAAATGTGTCACTAGATGACTTTGTCTTTGTGTAAACATCAAAGGATGTACTTATACAAACCTAGATGGTACAGCCTACTTACATATCTAGGCTCTAGGGTATAGCCCATTGCTCCTAGGCTACACACTCGTACAGCCTGTTACTATACTGAATACTGCAGGCAGTTACAACACAACGGCATTTGTGTCTCTGACATAGAAAAGATGTGGTAAAAGTACAGTATAAAAATACAAATGGCACATCACTAGAGGGAACTTACCTTGACTGGAGCTTGCAGGACTGAAAGTTGCTCTGTGTAAATTAGTGAGTGAATGGTAAGTGAATGTGAAGGCCTAGATCATTACTGTACACTCCTGTAGACTTTATAAACACTGTACACTTTCTTTATATCCTTATTCTATAAGGTTTTTTAAAAAATACTTTTTGTTAACAAGTAAGATTCAAACACACATATTAGCCCAGGCCTATACAGGGTCGGGCACACTAATATTACTGTCTTCCACCTCAACATCTTGTCCCATTAGAAAGTCTTCAGGGACAATAACGCACGTGAAGCTGTCATCTCCTAAGATAATAATACCTTCTTTTGGAATAATGCCTAAAGGACCTGTCTGAGGCTATTTTACAATACACTTTTTTTTTTTTTAAATAAGTAAAAGGAGGCTCGGTACCCATAGCTCAGTGAGTAGGGTGCCAGCCACATACACCGAAGATGGTGGGTTTGAGCCTGGCCTACGCCTGCTAAACAACAATGATGGCTGTAACCAAAAATGGACGGGTGTTGTGGTGGGTGCCTGTGGTCCCAGCTACTCAGGAGGCTGAAGCAAAAGAATTGCTTAAGCCCAAGAGTTTGAGGTTGCTGTTAGCTGTGATGCCACAGCACTCTACCGAGAGTGACATAGTGAGACTGTTTCAAAAAAAAGTAAAAGGAGCATGGTCTAAAATAACAATGAAAAGTATAGTCTAGAAAATACATAAACCAATAACACAGTTGCTATTATCATTATCTATAGTACCTACTGTACAAAATTGTATGTGCTATACTTTTATATGACGTACCACAGTGGGTTTGTTCACATCAGATCACCACAAACATATGGGTAATTCATTCCACTATGATGTTATGAAGGTTGCAGTGTCACTAGGCACTTCATTATATTATTATATTTTTCAGCTTCATCTTATAAGACCAACTGTCATATATACAATCCATTGTTGACTAAAGATACTTATGCTGCACACAGCCGTAATTATTTTCCCTGTGCTGTCATGCCAACAATTTGACACACAGGAGAATCATTTATTTTAATGTATTTTCAATTTTTAAGTATTTAATTTTTCCCTGTTTTGATTTAGGTTTTAAAATTATCTTAAAACATTTAATAGTTTCAAAGCCAAAACCATAAAAGATAATAGATTCTACTTGTGAATGTACTACCTTGACCAGTGTACCTTTGAGAAGAATACTTCTGAGCTGACTCAAATGGTAAGTAGGTAAGTGATTTTGCTAGGCATTGCCAAATTCCCTTCATTGTGAATGTGCCATTTATATTCCCATTAGCAATGTAGGAAAATGCCTCTTTTCCCACACTCTCCTCAACAGATTAATTTAGTGAACCTTTGGAATTTCGCCAATCTGAATTTCTTATAAATAAATTACACTGGCCATTGGTCTAGGGTTAAAATTAAAATATTTTTAGTCTGTTTGTCTTCAGTCTTTTGATTTTGCTTTGATATACTTTACCAAATGAAAGTTATCTATTTTTATGTAATCCAAGTGATAAGTCCTTTCCTTAATTACTTTCAGATACTGAGTTACAGTTGGGAAAGTTTTCCCCACTCCCAGATTATATAAAAATTCACTAATTGTTTTCTAACCGTTGTTTCATTTTTTCACATTTAGGTATCCGATCCTTGGTTTCTGATATGAAAACCATATCTAAGGTTATTTTTCTCAAATGGTTAGCCAATATCATTTATTATAAAGCCCATCTTATTCTCATTGCTTTGGAGTTATGGTAGGGTTTAATCTCCTCTTCCCTGAACCAATACTGAACCAGCAGGGCAGTACAGAATAGGGATTCAACAGTATTAGTTGAAGAAGTGGATGAATGAATGTGCTTTATTTATTAACTGTACCTCAGAGAATTCTGATGCAGATTGTGTCTTCTATACACCACACTTTAAAAGACACTGCTGTAAAGGATACAGTTTATACCTGAAACCGGGATTCTATATGCAAAAATGCACAGAAAGTACCTAGGTAAGGAGAATAACCATCTATGAATCACATGTATTAAAAAAAAGACTGAGAATGGGTTGTGGGAAGGCCATAGAATATTATATAGTGGTGTTTCTAAAGGTTTCAAGGAAGAGTAGAGTTGAGAAGAACTGTTTAAAGTTTTAGGAATTATTTTGCTTTTTAAGGGGGTTGTCTAATTTTAAGGTTAAATTTAGAATTTGGTTTAAAAATGTTAAATTCACATCGCAATGAGGGGAATAGCATGTCGTAGGCACTGTAGTAAGAAAAGCATGTGGAATTATTCAAGCCAGAGGTACTTCTGTAGGTTCCTGTGTTAGAAAGACAGAGTAATGAGAAATTTGGCATTTCCCTCCATACTGCTTTCTGCTGTATCACTGAGGCTAAAGACTACAGGGAGGAGTAATCACTATGAAACAATCCCTTTCAAATATATAGATGGGATATCCATGGGGAAGAATTCTCTTATTCTTTCCAAATTTAAAAATGTTTTAGTTAATATGTTCCATTAATATTTTTATGAAATAGTAAGTAATAATGTGGCATGAAGTCATGTAAGTTACTTACTCCAGAATAAACATGGAATTTGAATAATTTTTCACCATGAATACAGCATATCTTAGAAATAGTATCACTTTATTTTGCTTGTATCCAGCACATGTGGCCTTCTGAATTCTTGAGTGCAGCCTTTTGACTGAATCCAAATTTTACAGAGTAAGTCCCTTTAATAAAGGGATTGTTCTGTGAAGACTGGATTTGGTTGAGGGACCAAACTTGAGGATCTGGAGGGCCACATGTGGCCTTGAGGCCGCAGGTTCCCAATTAAATGACATAATAGATCACAGAAAGATGAAAATCCTGACAGAGAAAAGTAACAACTGACACAGAAGAGAACTGTGAATGCTGACAGAAACGCTAAAAGACAGAAGAGGAATGTGGGTCATTTTAACTGAGCATCAGAAGATCTATACATCCCAGTTACTCTTCAAGACAACATGAAAAATGTCTAAATATTCAACCATAAGTAAGTAATCAAGAAATGGCTATTTAAAAGTCCAGAATTCTCCGCTTAAGAGGTAAAGAAATGTGTAGTTCATTTCATAAAAATATTTTTTTCCAAGAGATGTGGTGAAAAGATTAGTATAGTATTTAAAAGTATAAACTTCAATTCTATGGAACTTTTAATGTATGGGAATTATTATCCATTTCTAGATGATGCTGAGTATCTTGACAAACTCTTCTATTTATTTTGGAATATATTTACTAAGGTAAAAGTAGCAAATAAAAGTAATAGGTATTTTCCACCTTTATTCTCTTAACTTATTGAGAAGATACAAGATCATGTAAAGCAACTTAAAATACTGTGTGTGGGTTTATAACACAAACATAATATATATGGAAATAATAGCACAAAGTGGGGAGATAGAATGGAGCTGCATTACACAATAGTTCCAGAATTATACTTTATTGGAACTGAGTTAGTATTAATCTGAAATAGATTATAATAATTGAAAATGTATATTGTAGTCCCTAGAGCAACGACTATGAAAATAACTAAAAGAAATAGACAGTGAAAAGGTTTTTCATGAAAATAAATGGTATACTAAAAAATCTAATACAAAAGGAGGTAATAAAGGAAGAACACAGAAATGAAAAGACTCAAGACTAAAATCATAATTAAGAAAATGGGAGACAGGACTCCAACCACACCAGTAATAGCATTAAATGTGAGTGGAATAAACATTTCAATCAAATGACGGAGAGTTGTTAGTCTGAATAAATATCTAGATCCAACTATATGCTACCACATGCTATATGGACCAAATACACGTTCTCTACAAAAAGACACATTTTCAAATGAAAGCCAAAAATAGGTTGAAAGTAAAAAAATGTCCGTATACCCTACAGACAGTCATTATAAGAGAACTAGTGTAATTTTGCCATTATCAGACAAAACATACTAAAAATTTGATAGAAACAAAGAAAGACAATTTATGGCCAATAAAAAAAGGATGATTCATCAGAAAGACATAACAATATGAGCATATATGCACTGTGGTAGGGTGAAAAATGTACCCTTCTACTCCTGGGAAGATATCAGGTCCCAACCCCTGGAACCTGAAAATATTACATTATATAGAAAAAGGTTCTTTACCGTGTGATTAATTTGAGGATTTTGAGAGGGAAGATCATCCCAGAGTATTAGGGAGGGCCCTAAATGTAATCAAATGTATCCTTACAGGCTACAGCAGGGGACACATTTGACTGAAGAGGAGAAGGCAATGTGAAAATGCAAGTTGACATTCTCTGGAGGGTCAAGTTAGTAATAAAAGCAAAGCTGGATGTATCATGATACCAGACTTTAAGCTGTACTACAAGGCTATAGTGATCAAAACAGTAGCACAAAAAATAGAGATACAGACATACGGAACAGAATAGAAAACCAAGAGATGAAACTAGCCTCATTTCACCACCTGGTCTTTGATAAACCAAACAAGACCATACACTGGGGGGAAAAAAATCCCTGTTGAACAAATGGTTCTGGGAGAACTGAATAACCCCATTTAAAAGAGTGAAACTGGACCCACACCTTTCACCACTTACAATTGACTGAAGCTGGATAAAAGATTTAAATCTAGGACATGAAATGATAAAAATCTTAGAAGAAACTGTAGGAAAAAAGATTGTATGAAGAATGTGTCAGTGGCAATTGCAACAACAACAAAAAATAAACAAATGAGACTTAATTAAACTGAAAGCTTCTGCACAGTTAAAGACACAACAAATAAAGCAAATAGACAATCTTCAGAATGAGAAAAGAATTTGCACTAGACTGTTTATCACAGCTCAGTTTACAATCACCAAAATGTGGAAACAGCCTAAATGCCCACCAACCACATACCATGGAATACTATTCAGCCATTAAAAAAGATGGAAACTTTACATATTTTGTATTAACCAGAATGGAAGTGGAACACATTCTTCTCAGTAAAGCATCACAAGAGTAAAGAGCCAAGAATCCTATGTACATTCTGATATGATGACAATTAATGATCTAGTACATGGTGGGGAGTGGGGGAAGGAGAGAGCAGATAGAGAGAAGGACAGAGTGGGGTTGGGGGGTCATGGTGTATGACATACCTTTTGGGAGTGGGACACAATTATAAGAGGGACTTTACTTAATAAGTGCCATCAGTGTAACCTGGTTCTTTGTATCCTCAATGAATTCCCAACAAAGAAAAAAAAAAAGATATTTGCAGGGCATGAATCTGACACAGGTTTGATAACTAGAATCTACAGAGAATTTAAATTAATCAACAAAAAAAGAACAAATAATCTTTGTACCCTGAATTTACCTGAGAAAATAAAAAAATAGTTCTAACATCTTTAAAAAAAATTTAAAACTTACAACATCCAAATGTGACAGAGTCAAGAAATGCAAGGGTTTTTTTTTTTTTTTTGAGACAGAACCTCAAGCTGTTGCCCTGGGTAGAGTACTATGGCATCACAGCTCACAGCAACCTCAAACTCTTACTCTTGGGCTTAAGTGATTCTCTTGCCTCAGTCTCCCAAGTAGTTGGGAGTACAGGCACCCCCCACAATGCCCGGCTATTTTTTGTTGTTGTTGTCATTGTTGTTTGGCAGGCCTGGGCTGGATTTGCACCCGCCAGCTAAAGAGAATGTGGCTGGTGCCCTAGCCCCTGAGCTACAGGTGCTGAGCCAAGAAATGCAAGGTTGATTTAACCTTCAATAATCAATTAATGTAGCATCATATTTCCTTTTTTCTTCCTTCTTTTAAAAATCTTTCACTACTTCAAGATCACAAAGAAATTGTCCTGTTTTATCTTCTGAATGTTTACAGTTTAGCCTTTATATTGAAAGCTTAAATGTGCTTCCTTTGTGTTTATGATACAGAATAAGGTTCCAATCTGATTTTTTTCCTCTATATACACATATCTACTATAGGGTGAATATCCCCTCATCCCAAACTCCTACGCTGAAGTTTTAACCTCACAGTACTGCAAAAGGGGCCTTATTTGAAAATAGAGTCATTACAGATGTGATTATTTAGAACAGGTCATCCTAGAGAAGGGTGAGTCCTTAATATAATATGATTGATGTCCTTATTAAAAGGAGAAGTTTTGGACCAGACAGATGTGGATAGAGGGAGGGGATGTGAAGAAAAACAAGGAGAAATATATGAGATGAGAGGCCTGGAATAGATCTTTCCCTTACAACCCTCAGAAGGAACCAACTCTGCTGAATTTTCATTTCAGACTTCTAGCCTAAAGTCTGTTACAACAGCCCTAGGAAACTAATGAAATAACCATTTATCTCAGAATTCTTAATTGAAAAGTGTTTCTTTTCCCACAGACCTGCAATATCAGCTCTATAATAAAGTTACTTTATATGTCTTGCTCTTTTCTTGAGCCTTCTTTTCATCTCCTAATTTGTCCTATTCACCATAGTGTACAAGAATTGTTGGCCTGGCACAGTGACCCATGCCTGTGATTCCAGCACTATGGGAGACTAATGCAGGAGAACTACTTGAGGCCAGTAGTTTGAGACCAGCCTGGACAACATAGTGAGTCCCTGTCTCTAAAAAAAAAAAAAAAAAAAAAAAAAATTAAAAAATTAACCAAGTGTGGTGCCATGCACCTGTAGTCCTAGTTTCTTGGGAAGCTGAGGGAGGAGGACCAATTGAGGTGGCAGTAAGGTGTGACTGTACCACTGCATTCCAGCCTGAGTGAGAAAACAAGATCCTGTTTCTAAAATAATTAAAATTAAAATAAAGAAAAAAGAATTCTTGATTCTGGAAAAGCAAGTCGCTTTGAAACCTATTCGTATTCTGAGAGAAGATACCGGCCATATTGAACCTTTGATCTTTAGAATCAGCTTTTCATGTTCTAACAAAACAAAATAAACTATTGATAGTTAGATTGATTTTTACATTGAATTTATAAATAAATTTGGGGAGAATTAATCAACATATTACATCTTTTTTCCTACTTATTTAGATGTCCTTTATTAACTAAAAATTTCACAGTAAACTACATTATGAAGACTAAAAGAAAACCAAACAAAAGTAATTTTAGATGCTTTTCAAAATTTACACATATCTTAATTTTAGATGCTTTCCAAAGTTCATACATATCTTCCTACAATTCCCAGGAATTTAGATTTGACCACTACAGGGGGTTAGGGAGCATAAAGGGGAGATATCCATAGTTGAGAATAATTATTACCAACTGCAGCCACCATGGCTATTTACATTCTTGATCCTGTCATTATCAATGTGGAAAATGAAAACCCAACTGGAAAAGAAAAAACATGAAACAAGCACGTTAGTTTCTGGCATGTCAATTCCAAAATATTTTAAAATGTTGCCTGGTCAACTCTCTTAAAAAACAGGTTTCTGAATGTCATTTCCCTTGACATGACATTTTCCTTGACATGACATTCTTAGTCTCAACTATGCTGCTATCACTATAGAATTTTAACTTTTCCATTTAGAGAAAAAATTTTAAAAGATGGACCTAAATTCACTCTGAGATGTAAGATCTATGAAGGTTTAAGTTGAATAGATTTGAATTTTAGCAATGAATAGATAAAAACGAGGTTGATAAATAAAATCTAAATTTTTTTCTGTCAGGCAGTAATGTAAAAGGAAACATCTCTTTTAATTTGTCTATATAGTCTCTGATGACAATGAAAAGCAGACAACACACTAATTTTATTATTCTTTACCCCTCAAGTAGGTGACTATTTATGTCACTATTATGAAATAGTAAGACAAAAGCTACAGAAACTACACAAAAGAAAACATAATTGTAACTGGTAACCTCAGGACAATTCATCAATAGAATGCTTCCTTTGCTAGCTTCATGCTACCTCTAGGCCTTGAAAATCTATTTCGGCAAGTTATCAAAGAAAAGGTAACCTCCAAAAGAGTATGGGAATTGTTTGTCTTATTCCCCAAGTCTAATGGCACTGAATATATGTAAATGAATAAATTACTGTTATTAGAATTGAATAAACTATATCTCCTTGACAAAAACAAAGCGCTCCACTTTGTCAACTTTTAGAAAAGGTCCCATCAATTGCAAGGATCCAGAAGTATGAGGCTACAGAGAGTCACAATCAAGCCACTGCACTCCAACATGGAGAACAGAGCAATACCCTATCTTTTTAAACATTAAAGGTCTAGCATTAGTGTTCAGAGCAGGTTTTGTCTTTTATTCAACTTAAAACTTGAAGGTTATAAGTACCAGTGTAATACAGGACCAAAACTCTGATGTTATATTCTAAGAGACAAATAGATGATGAACATTCTGAACTCATACATTTTTATATTATTCAAAGGTATGAAAGCCTGTTTCTCATTTATATTTCTGAAGCAATATTTGGAATCAAAATGTCTTGCCCTGGTCAAGGCAATATTAGATAACACAGACCTACATTAGCAACTGCATTGATTTTGCCCTGACTTCAACTGTTAAGAACAAAGAAAATATAATTTATTTGCCTGAAAAACTAGTCAAATTTAGGTGAGTTTCCCTTTAAAAATTTGTAGGATATTATCTTTTGTATGGAGGACCATTGCTTACTCAAGTTACCAATCCCACATTTAAGATCTTCATTATTTATAGAAAGATCTAAGGATGAAAACAGTGAGATAAGACAGTCCATTAATACAAATTAAAAATGCAGAATTACTAGTTCACTATCAAAATCATGCTCCTAAAAATATCCTAACTCTCTGAATTAAAATTCACACAACCAAATACTTAAGAAAAACATGCTGAGTATCTTAAAATGAGTATGTCAGTGAATTAATCCTGTGATCCCCTGCTACCAACTGAGTATTGCACAATCTGTTATTATTCACTGTCCTATAGATCATCTGTTCTTGATGTTGGTTTGTTCCAGGAAGAGAGACAGCTGCAACACTATATCCCTGTTCAACCTGAGGACCATCTGATTTTAATTGTAACACACAGCTTGATGTGGCTCAGGCTATGAGAAGCAAAAGTATCCTCTACAATAATCTGGAAAAGCAGAAACCTGCCAACAGAGGGCTGAAAACGGACTTGTGCTGTCTGGCTGCCTGACGGGCTGCAGGAAATATGATTAATGAGTGAGGTATAATGATATCAGGAACCCGATTAGCACCACAAAAAGGTCACAGATCAAAGTAGTATGCATTTCATGAGCCACAATCATTGCATAAAATCTGTGGATTTGAAGAGGTAAACCAAAAAGAGGACGAGGAGAAAAGCCTTATGCAATATCATGCTAACCTGTACATAAGATACTGCACTAGCAACTTAATCACTTATAGAAAATTAACATGAAATTATAAAATCAATCAATATAGAATGTACTGTACTATGAGGAAGCTTTGTTCACTATAGCTATGTAATAAATAAATATTTTTGAATAAGTGAATGAGTTATTAAATTCTTTCATAAAGGCACATATATAAAATCAAGTATTTTTTTCTAATTATAAACTAAAATCATCAACTCTAAACTATGTTTGCATTTGATTTGCAATGAATTTTTATATAGAGTTTGGTTTGGGAATATAAGCTAATTCAGAGTCTAAACTATGAAGACATCATAAAACTCAAGGAGTAAAATCTTTGGGGGGGGGAGAATTAAGTAATATTGTATAATGAAAGTACAGTTAATACTGTGAAAATATTAGTTTGTATATAATTTCATAGTATGTCTAAGTCTGGAGAATAGGTACTCAAAATGCAAATATGATGAAAAACAATTTGGTAAACTGCAATCGTCTTTTCCTTGGTGCCCTTATAAACCCATCCAAAATAATTATTGTTTTTCTGAGGGGAAGGCAGTACGGATCAAGATGGGAAGCATGTAAGGAGAATAGTTTATCTCAATTTATACAATTAAATTTTTTAACTGTCAAAATATTGGTAAAAACTTTAAATAACTTATTCAAATATTTCTACCTCTTAGACCTCCTTTAATGTGAGGTAAATAGACCAATAAACCTTTGCATTATTAAAAATTACTAATTATGGTAATGATTAATAAAGAACTGATTCCCTTGAGACTTAAAATTTTAAGTCATATTGAGAAAAAGTGTGTCAATAATAAAATGATCAGAACACGATTTTATTTTTTAAAAACATATACTTCAGGAATAAGGATGATACTTTATACTTTTATCATTATATAAATATTATTTTATATCTGACTTTATACTTTTATCATTATATAAATATTATTTTATATCTGAAAATTACTTAAAACAATTTTTAAATGGTGATTTAAAAGGCAACATTTAAAAAAAAGGTACCATTAATAAATGAAAAAACAAGGCACAGACTAGTTGAAAAAATCTGTGAAACACGTTAGATAAAAAACTTTCATGGTGAATATATAAAGATCATTTATAATTCAATAAAAAAAAGAACCCAATTAAAAAATGGGCAAAAGATTTGAATAGATAGTTCACCACAGAACATATACATGTGAGTAACAAGTCTGTGAAAAGAGGGTAACATTATTCATCATTAAAATTATAGTAATAATGATATATATACTAGAATGGTTAAAATAAGTAAGACTGACATTAGCAAGTCTTGGCAAGGTTATGGGAAAACTGGAACTTTATACATTGTCAGTGAGAATACAAAACATTATAGTAAACATATTCTTATCCATATGATTCAGGAATTCCACTCCTAGGAATTTACCCAAGAGAAATGAAAACAGATGTTTATTCTAAGACTTCAAGGATCACATGAGCCCAGGAGTTTGAGGTTGCTGTGAGCAATGATGCCACTGCACTGTAGCCTAGGGCAACAAAATGAGACTCTGTCTCAAAAAAAAAAAAGAATTCATACTAAGACTTAATATGCAAATATTTATAACAACCCCAAACGGGACAAAAACCAACTGTCCATTAACTAGTAAAAAGATAAACAAAATGTGGTATATCTATAAAATAGAATACTATGCAGCTATGGAAAATCAATTATTGATTTATGCAACAATATGGATGAATCTCAAAAACATGATGCTAAGTACAAGAAGCTAGGCCCAAATGATTACATGTTGTATGACTCCATTAGTATTTCCAGAGAAGCAAGATTATAGAGACAGAATCAGTGGCTGCCTGGGGCTAGGAGTTGAATTTTAAGGCATGTAAATTATACTTCAATAAACCTATTTTAAAAGGGCAGATAAGCACTGGAGGGAAAAATAAGTTGTAGTAAGAATGTACCTTTAATTCACTTCTGTAAGTCCCCAGGACAAAAAAGACATACAACCATAGGCAACTGCCGCATTTAAAGACATCTCCTTCAACATCTTTCAGAGGTAAGCTTTGCCTTGGTCTCTCACTTTAATCACAGAAACCTAGCATCTGTAAAAATTCTTGGGGTGAAAGTAAAATGTAACATGTACCTAAGACTGTGACACAATAATATTAGGTACTATTTTCTGAGCACCGAATATACGCCAGAGACTATTCTAAGTATTTTATATAATTACAATTTTACATTCTCAATTTCAAAATTAGAAATAAAGAAACCAAGGCTAAGGAAAGTTAAATTGCTAAGGTCCTCCCATAATCAGCTATGAAATTGATCCAGGATTGGGAAATATGTCCTAACTTCAAACTTTATATTCTTTCCATTCCCTTGCATTATTTCCTTATGTATATAGTATGTAAAATTTCAATAATAAGGAGATTATAGTAAGAATCTGGAAGATACGATTAAAATACAATTGCTAGTGTAAAAGGTAAGAAACATCACCTAAAAAAACCAAATGCAGAGATTTCTCGTTTAATTATAAATAAAAAACAATGCAACTGAGATTTCTTTTCTTTCTTTCTTTTTTTTTTTAAAGAAACAGTCTCTTTATATCACCCTCAGTAGAGTGATGTGGCAGCACAGCTCACAGCAACCTCCAACTCCTGGGCTTAAGCAATTCTCTTGTCTCAGCCACCTGAGTAGCTGGGACTGCAGGCGCCTGCCAGAACACCGGCTATTTTTGTTGTTGTTGTTATTGTTGTTGTTGCAGTTTGGCTGGGGCTGGGTTCGAACCCGCCAGCCTTGATATATGGGGCTGGCACCCTACCCACTGGGCCACAGGTGCTGCCCTGAGATTTCATTTTTAACACACAGTATAATAACAATGCTACTTTTAAATACTAAGAATAAAGCTCCCTTATTCTAAACTTTCATGAAACTTAAAAAGGCAAAAAGTATACTTTCTCACAAAATACAGAATCTGTATAACAGATGACATTAAAAAGTCCACTAAGTAGAATACTAAGGAGTTGTTTGTTACTGTGCTTTCAAGTTTTCGTTATTCTAAATATTAGGTCAAGATTTCCTGAAAAAGATAGATACAAGATCTAATTTGGAAATCTTATTTCTTTTACCAAAATGTATGATGGTCTCCCAACCTGAAACACAAAAATATGTCCCCTTCTTGGTAGGAGAACCCCATGTTTGAAAAAGCTTACAATTCTAGCTTCACTTATAATGTTCACATGTAATTTTGAATTATCATGTATACATATACTTGACCTAAATTCTATAAAAAAAAGAATAAAGGAAAATACTATACCTTTCAATTCAATAAAATTTTGTAAAGTTATATATGTTGATTCTTGAACTATTGCTTTCATTTATCCCTATGAACTACAGCTTTGTCCAGAAGAGTTAAGAGTTAACGATTACACACCAACAAATGAAAGATGCTTTGAGAAAAGGCCCATGACAGAGTAGAAGATTACTATCTTACCAATCTGTTTGTGCGAACAAATTCTTCAGAGGTTTTGGCCCAAGGAGGAAGTTCAACATCAGATACAACTGTCCCATCATCCATCACTCCAAGATTATAATTATTAAAGTTGACAAACATCTCAGGGAGATAATAAAATTCAGGAATCAACTCCTAAATAAAAATAAAACAAAATGTTATATATCAACTGTAGGATACTGACTAGATATTCAAAAGGACCTGATATTTTCTTTGTGCAGAAGATCAAAATAAATACAGAGAAATTATTTTCTCTTTGCATTCATAGCCCTATCACAAAGTTTTTATTAAGGTAGACAGATTCTATCCAATCAAAGTTAAATAACATCTTATTGATATAAACACATCTGATAGGCCTTCCTTCATAATACATCTCAACCTCAAAACTCTTAAATACCAACATTTGGGTAATAATTGAGGTTTGAAAAGATATTAAAAGAGATTACCATGCTGTAACAATAATGACAGCCTAAACTAGATTTTTTAAAAATGAGGTATATGAAATTTTTGCCAGAAAAAAACAAAATCTTTATAATATAAACATTCAAATACCATTGTCTTGGTGCCTTCATCAACCAAGAAGATTATTCATTACATTTTAGCCACAGTTTATATTTTCCTTCTATTTCAAAACATTCGAGTTTAGTTTTAAGATACTAAGTCTGATAAAAGATAAAATTTATAGATTTGATCAAATCTAAGATCAAATTTAAGATACTAAGTCTGATAAAAGATCAAATTTATAATCAATACAGAAAAGGACCTACATGAGAAACCAAGTAATAAATATATATTAACAACAATGCCTTAAATACACTTTATTAGGACATTTAATAAGCAGAAAAATGCAGCCATTTAGTCTTTTGTGTGCAGTAAGCCCCATATATAACTATTTCAGAGGCCTTATAGATCAGACTTGAAATCCAGTCTTGACATGGGTCAGTGGCTCAGTGGTCTTTCAGATACCCCCTCAGGGCCAGCTATGGCAGGCCTAGCTTTCCAAATAGTTGAGTAAAATAGAGAGGTCATCAGATTTTGGACAAGGTCAGTATGAACTTGCCAGAGCAGAGAAAAAGGATCCAGCAGGAATTAAGCTATTATCACCTCCATCACCCATGTGAAATGTTGCCAGACTTTGAATTGCACATCCTTTGTTTACAATCACAATAATTAACTAAGCAGGGTAGAAATGAGCTTGTCCTTCACATGTCTGACAACCACCTGATCATTAGACCTAAAAAATACTTAAACTGAACAATTAAAAAAAAAGACCTTGTTAAAAGTTTAGCTATAAATGAAGTTAGACAGTGATCACACAAAAAATTTTAAGGTTCTCATCTTTGAAACAATGCATATAAGTCTAATTGACAAAAGGGAGAAAGACAGATGTGTGTTATTTTATGCAGCTAAAGTCATATCCAATTTGTTTGAGCTAACATTTATTGCATAGTATGAGTCAGGTACTAAAAGAAACTCTTAAATCTTATTACATTTAATCTTCACAACAACTTTATGAGGTAAGTTATCAATCATCTCCATTTTAAAAATGAACCAAGGATCAAAAAAGTTAAGTAACCTGCATCTGATATGTTATAAATCCGAAACTTAGACCAAGATTTGTCTAAATCCAAAGCCTAAGTCCTTAGTCACCAAATAAGCTTGGATTCTACTAATATAGCATACATGGAGCTAAACATTTTAAATGTAAGTTTTTAATATATACTCCAAGTAATTGTTTTTAAAGAACATAAATATAAAATTATTCTTATGTGATAAGAAAACAATTACTATATTGAAAATATATACATTACATAGCACATGTAAAGCTCTTATAATTATCATACATAATAAAATTAATCCAAAAGGTTCAAAATGCTGTAATTATTCGTTGCTAAGTCACTTTATAACTATTAATTATTAATTGTTAAGGTGTACATTCAATTATTTTCTAACTTTGAGACATTTTACCAAAATGTACTATTTTCTTTCCATAACACTTGAGCTACTGAAGCGGAATGTTACTATACCCAGATCTTCATCAATAATAAGGAACATCCCTTCCTTGTTTATTTACAATCAAAAGCAACATTTTGTTGAATACTAAATTTAATTAATATTTATATTTAATTAATATTAAATTCTTTTCATTTCAATAAAACCTGCTGCCCTCCTCCATCCCCACTGATATGCCCTGTCATGATTAGAGGATGTTGCCCTTCTCTTGCCTGTTATACCTGCTGTGCTCTTAGGTCATAATTCTAGATACAAAGAAACAACTAAAGTGGCTGAATTTTAGGTCGTAGGTTTCTCCTGAGTTTTAAATTTAGGAGATCAAATGACAATTGTAAATCAGAAGTAAATATTATATAGAAAAAATATATGAAAGTACTCTTTATCAGGACCAATTCCAAAAAAGCAGAATGTAACAACTGACATTTCATAGCAATTGTCATAAAAATGAAGTTGTCAATCCTTCTACTGTACAGCACCAAAATACTATGATTTTGTATATCATCCTCCATCATCTATCTATTATTTTATTTAAGTTATTCAACAAATTAGCAAAAAAATTATTTGCTCAGAATAGAAATGCTCTCCAAAGGTTCTTTTACAAGTTCTAAACTCAATTAACAGAGAAATATATTTTGTTCCTGGCCACATTTATTTAAACATATAAACTTAGTATGAACTTAAATTACTTTAGTATCAATACCTTATCCTAAATACAAATTCTCTTACTGTAGCTGGAAGTTAAATGGAGCAAAAATATAAATTACAAAAGAAATTTTTAATAAATGATATGAAGAAAGCAATTTCAAGCTTTTAAGTCTTACTGGACCATGTTAAATTTTCAGCTATATTATATCTATCAAGCGAGGAAAGAGGTAATAACCATCAATTTCCATTTAAGTACTACAGATCTTATTTGTGACTTCCTAAAGATACATTTTATATAGATGTTATACAATGGACATTATAAAAATATTCCAAAATCAAAAATTTATAAACTTTAGTAATTAAAAATTGAGCTTAATATTGCACTTGAAATTTATCCATATAGGAAATTATATTTTACTCTCTATTTTTTAAACATTCACTCTTTTCCCCTCCAATTTTAAGACAGCAGTCAGGCAATTCCTTCCTCAAGAACATGTATAAGGGCCAGAGCAGAGCCTTCTTGAAAGCATACTTCTTTTCTGTCTTTTGTGAAAGTCTAAAGCAAATACAGATTATGTAAAGTGTCCAAGTAGAGGAATTATTGAAAGTCAGTATTTCTAAAGAGACAGAAGCCAAAAAGGCATAAAATTTTCCCCAGATGAGAGAGATAAGTTTTTTTTTTTTTTTTAATGTTGGCGATTCATTGAGGGTACAATAAACCAGGTTACACTGATTGCATTTGTTAGGTAAAGTCCCTCTTGCAATCGTGTCTTGCCCCCCAAAGGTGTGAGAGACAAGTTTTTTAAAAATCTATAATCAGCTTTTTCCACTCTGCGGAGAAAAAGAAGGGACAAAAAGATTAGGTTGAAGTCCAGGGAATGGAGAGTAGGGGGCAGGGT
>CAUYPK010065984.1:0-10879 GCA_963574355.1 Loris lydekkerianus | reverse complement strand
AGCCTTAAAGAAAGATGGAGACTTTACCTCTTTCATGTTTACATGGATGGAGCTGGAACATATTCTTCTTAGCAAAGTATCTCAGGAATGGAAGAAAAAGTATCCAATGTACTCAGCTCTACTATGAAGCTAAATTATAGTATATAATTTAGTATATTATATAGTATATATAATATAGTATAGTATATAACCCAACTATAGCACAAGACTATGGGGAAAGGGCCAAGGAAGGGGAAGGGAGGGAGGTTTGGTGGAGAGAGGGTAATGGGTGGGGCCACATCTACGGTGCATCTTAGAATGGGTACAGGCAAAACTTACGAAATGCAGACTACAAATGCCTACATACAGTAACTAAGAAAATGCCATGAAGGCTATGTTGAACAGTTTGATGACAATATTTCAGATTGTATATGAAACCCGCACATTGTACCCCTTGATTGCACTAATGTACACAGCTATGATTTAACAATAAATAAAAATAAATAAATAAATAAATAAATAAATAAAAGATTAGGTTCAGGCTTACCTCTGCAGATTTTTAAGTACTAGTAGGCTGATTCCTTTGCCTTCAGCTCCAGCCCTCTTTATTTGGGGGGGAATACGGAGTCTCTAGTCTGGAGACATACAAAGACCTAAGACTAAAAACCCATTACCCCTAAGCCAGATCAGTATCCCAATGTTAAGTTTGCCTCTCCATCCCACTAATTCAGCACCTCCCTATCCCAGCCTGACCTGTACCTAAAAATACTTTTACTCAGATGTTTCCCTCCAAAATGGCCCTCCTACCCAGATTGCCTTGCTTTCACTAGCCAGACCTAAACTTTAGTCCATTAACAACTTGTCCTAGAAGTTCCTTCCAGAAGTGTTCACAGCAGCTCTGTCATTCATAATCCTAGCTATCATAGGAGCTGAGGGAGGAAGCTACCACTTTCTGACTGACAGTATCAGTCTACAAAGTAGTCAGCAAAGACTGACCCCATAAATGCAAATCTTCACCTCTCCAGGAACATCCCCAAAAGTGTTATCTGCACATTGTACTTCTTTGAGAGCATCTCATCACTATCTTCAGAGAGTGGACATGAACTAGATCCCGCCTCTGAAAATCTAAGTCACCTAGAGAGGGGAACAAGCAGAACCGCAATTGTTTTATTTTTGCATGTTGGCTCATACTAAATACCTGGTTGTAGGTCCAAACCTGGAGCTCTGATGAGCAGTATGTTTCATTTTGGCATATTTATTTCCACATCACCTGTGACCCATAGCAATTGAAGTATCAAAGCTGGATTTATTATGCCTGATAGTTACATATCTTCTCTACTGGGTAAATTCTCAAAACTGGAAGTTCGGACACTGTTTCTCCAAGAGAATAAAATTGCACCACTGATCTGGGTATCCTCAAAGTGAGTATACTCTCTCAGAGCCAGAAACAAAAAGCAAGTTCTAGTTTTTCCCCAGCTTTATCCACTGTTTAAGGCCTGAGTAGTAATGGTAAAGGGACAAGAATCCATACTCTCTCATTTCCAACCAGCCAGATAATCCTGAGGAGATGGTGTACATACTTGAAGTGAAAAAATTCTAGCAGGTAGGAGACTACTTACAACTTTGTCCACACACACCAAAGGACAGCCTTTCAAATACAACATAGCTAATTATGAAATTGCTATAGCTGGTTTAGCCAGCATGGCTGCCTCATTGATCTACTTCCTGTAAAAGAGAATGTTCACCCACATTCTAGCCATGGACAATGAATTTGTGAATCTAAAGGTCCTTTGCAAAACCTGGGAGGTAAGAGGAAAGCAGTGGCCATTTAGTCTGAGCTCTAAGCCCAAAGAGATTCTCAAATTTGGGCTGGTGTACAAAGACAAATATAAGTAAGAGAGGCCTCATCATAAATACTAATCCTAATTAAAATCCAACAAGCCCTGAACTTGAGGACGAACAAAAGCACCTCAATATCTAAAAGTCTCAAGGCCTTATTATAGTAACAGCAGAAACTGATCATTATCAAGTGTCTTCTGTGTGCAAGGCATGTTATATATATTCTGTCATTTAGGCTTCACAGCTATTCTAGAGATAAGTAGTACAGCTGGATTGTCTGACAATAAACAGCTCCAGGAGCAGGAAGAAAGGAGAGGACTCTCAGGATAGAAAAAAGAAAGGCTGAATCCCCCAAGCCTGTATACACAAAGATGTGGGATGCAGGTGCTGAGAAAGGCTGGGATCTATACCCCACCTGAAACCCAGAGGTGATAGTAGAAATTCTGCTTGGGGCAGTGTTTCCCTCCAGGCTTAGCTGTCCTCTCCATCTTAACTCTT
Organism: Loris lydekkerianus; assembly: GCA_963574355.1. NCBI lineage: Eukaryota > Metazoa > Chordata > Mammalia > Primates > Lorisidae > Loris > Loris lydekkerianus. The sequence goes on along the minus strand of CAUYPK010065984.1, from coordinate 8,563 downwards.
GTCAACATTCTTGTTGATTTTAGCTGCTTCAATCAGAAGCTACTTCCTCAAGAACACATTTTTTCTTGCCCCCACAGAGACATGTGTCCTTCTGTTATTTCCACTTGGTAAAATTTCATCCTCACTTTTGGCCTTTTATTAATCTCCCTCATCAAATGGAACTTTAAAAAAATGTTTATAGATAAAACTATGAAGGCAGAAAAGATCACTGCTTACAAAGAGTTCAGAGAGAAGAACAAAGCGATGAATAGCTGGAGCCCAAGACATTTTTAGGACAGTGAAATTATTCTATGTGATACTATAATGATGGACAAAGAACATAATGCATTTTTCAAAACACATAGAACTAGACAACACAAAGAGTGAAACTTAATGTAAACCATGAACTTTAATTAATAATAATGTATCAATATTGTTTCATCAAATAAGTTGTATAACAAATATACCACACTAATGCCAAGTTGTTAATAATAGGGGAAACTTTGGTGGTAGCAAAGAGAGGTAATATATGTATGGGTACTCTTCGTATTTTCTACTCAGTTTCCCTCCAAACCCAAAATTACTCTAAAAAATAAAGTATGTGTTCTAAAAACTACTTATACCCATAGCACTTTCCATTAAAAAGGACTCCTGGCTCCCTGAAGAAAGAGGTGATTCCAGGTCTGACACAGTAAATGTTCAAGATGAGCCTGGGGATCTTGTCAGACAAGAAAACAGTAAAGGGGCAGTGGCTGTGGCTCAGTGGGTAGGGTGTCGGCCCCATATACCAAGGGTGGTGGGTTCAAACTCCCCCCGGCCAAACTGCAACAAAAAATAGCTAGGCATTCTGGCAGGCACCTGTAATCCCAGCTACTTGGGAGGCTGAGGCAAGAGAATCACTTAAGCCCAGGAGTTGGAGGTTGCTATGAGCTGTGATGCCATGGCACTCTACCGAGGGTGACATAGTGAGACTCTGCCTCTAAAAAGAAAAAAGAAAGAAAGAAAACAGTAAAGGACTATTGGAAAAGCCTGAAGAGGCTCCTGTTGGCCAAAGATTGTCAATACGAGCATTAAAAATAATTACCTAACTCACATTCATTGCTGGTAGAAATGCAAAATGGTATGTATAGTCACTGGGAAGACAGTTTCGTGGTTTCTTACCAAAAAAAAAAAAAAAAAAAAAAAAAATTATTACCATATGATGCAGCAAATATTCTCCTTGATATTTACCCCAAAAAGCTGGAAATTCATGCATACAAATATTTATAGCAGCTTTATTCACAATTGTCAAAACTTGGAGACAACCAAGATAGGTGAGTAGATTAATAATAACCTGGAATAGTATTCAATGCTCAAAAGAAAGGAACTATGAAAGCCATCAGGGTAGTGCCTGTAGCTCAGTGAATAGGGCATTAGCCACACACAGTGGGTCCAAACCCAGCGTAGGCTACCTAAAATCAACAATGACAATTGCAAAAAAAAAAAAAAAATAGCCAGGTGTTATGGTTATTAGCACCTGTAATCCCAACTACTTGGGAGGCTAAGGCAAGAGAATCACTTAAGCTCAAGAGTTTAAGTTTGCTGTGAGCTGTGATGCCACAGCACTCTACCAAGGGCAACATAGTGAGACTCTGTCTCAAACAAAAAAACAAACAAAAAAATCATTAAAAAACATGGAGAAAACTTAAATTAATATTACTGTGAAAGAAGTCAATCTAAAAATAAAAATGGTTACATACTGTATGATCCCAACTATGTGGCATTCTGGAAAAGGAAAAACTATGGAGATAGTAAAAAGATCAGAGATTGCCAGAGGTTGATGGAGGAATGAATAGGCAGAGCACAGATGACTTTTAGAGTAGTGTAATTACTCTGTATGATACTGTAAAGGTGGATATATACCATTATACATTTATCCAAACCCATATAATGTACTACACCAAGAATAAACCCTAATGTAAACTACAGGTGATAATAATATGTTAGTATAGGTTCATCAGTTATAATAAATGAACCACTCTGGTCGGAGATGTTGATGATTAAGGAGGCTATGCCTGTGAGGGGACATGGAGTATTTGGTAACTCTCTGCACTACCTGCTCAATTTTACTATAAACTACAACTTCTTTTTTTAAAAGTCTTAAAAATTAAAATAAAATAAATAATGAGTAGTAAATTGATATATATTAAGTATATAAAATCCTACAAGTTCATTATGATACTTAAGGAAAAAAATACGCATTGACTATCACTGGAAGTTTTTATTTATTTAGAGACTGAGTCTCACTATTTCACACTTGATAGAGTGCCGTGGCATCACAGCTCACAGCAACCTCAAACTCTTGAGCTTAAGAAATTCTCTTGCCTTACTGTCCCAAGTACCTGGGATTACAGGTGCCTGCCACAAGGCTCAGCTATTTTTTGTTGCAGTTGTCATTGTTGATTTAGATGGCTCGGGCTGGGTTTGAACCCACCAACTTCAGTGTATGTGGTTGGTGCTGTAATGTTCTATGGGCACTGAACCATCATTGGAAGTTTTTAGAGCAACAATTTGTTATACTAAAAGTTAATAGGTTATAACTGGGCTGCAATAAACATTCTGGTGCAAATGTTTTTGTTGTAATGTGATTTTTGGTCTTCTGGGTATATACCTAGTAGAGGCATTATAGGATTGAATGGCAGGTCTATTTTTAGATCTCTAAGTGTTCTCCAAACATCTTTCCAAAAGGAATGTATTAATTTGCATGAGGGGAGGGAGGGGGAGAATGGGTGGAGGGAGAGTGTTAGGTGGGATTACACCTGCGGTGCATCTTACAAGAGTACATGTGAAACTTAGTAAATATAGAAGATAACTATCTTAACACAATAACTAAGAAAATTCCAGGAAGGCTATATTAACCAGTGTGATGAAAATGTGTCAAACTGTTTATAAAACCAATGTATGGTGCCCCATGATCACATTAATGTACATAGCTATGATTTAAAATTAATAAAAAAAAAAAAAAGTTAAAAGGTGATGGTTTAGTGAGACTATTAAAAAGTGGGGGAGAGTTAATAAATAAAGATAAATAATTAATTAAACACTGATTCTGTGTTTCCTGTTCAAACAGTATGTCAGGGTCCCTAAATAATTGATAAGGAAAGCTCTTCAGTATGGAGAATAGCACTCACCACTACAAAAGAAATAGGATTAGAAAATCACCATTTTGAATGATTCTACTTCTGTTTCTAGTTTTGCTCTGGTGTTTGGGTTTCTCCTCGGCTACCCAAGATGAACCAATTCTTCAGGAAAGTGAAACCCAAGGTTCCCCTGCCCAGCCTGACGTGCTGCATTGGCACAATGGACAGCCTGGCAGAATCCATTGACAAGAAGATTTCTTGATTGGATGCTGAGCTAGCAAAGTATAAGGATCAGATCAAGAAGATGAGAGAGAATATGAAAAATTCTGCAAAAAGGTGGAAGCCGCAGAGCGGCTGGTGGGAGCAGCGGCTGCGGGAGGCCAGAGCCACCCTGTGCCCTACTTCTCCTGCATGCTTGGGAGAGGCCGGCTTGAGAAAGAGACAGTCTCACTATGTTACCCTTGGTAGAGTACTGTAGTGTCACAGCTCACAGTAACATACAGCTCTTGGGCTTAGTGATTTTCTTGCCTCAGCCTCCTGAGTAGCTGGGACTACAAGCACCCACAACACCTGGCTATTTTTTTGTTGCAGTTTTGCCTTGACAGGGCAGGTTCAAATCCACCACCCTCAGTATATGGGGCCAGTGCCCTACTGACTGAGCCACAGGCGCTGCCCCCAGAAATTTGTTTAAAATATTCTGTTGCTAGGAGACAAGATGGCGGACTGAAGCCAGCTTTCCACAGAGGCTCCCATTCAGAAGGAGAGTTAAGGGACGAAAAATTAGCAAATAACCTGGTGGATTTGAGCTGCACCAAGAAAGAAGGTTGAAGAATGCACATCAACCCCACTGAGGTGAGCTACGACCACAAGGATGCAAACAAAGGTACAAAATCCATCACCAAGCGGACAGAAGTCCCCCCTCTCCCATGAGACTGGCTCAAGAGCCCCACAAACAAATGGGCAGAAATCAAAGGCCCTCCCACTATACTCCATAGGAGAAACCTTCTAAAAACTGGACCTACCTCCCCTACTAGGGTGTCATGGTATTCTCCTGCCAGGCATAAAACTGTACAAAACTGTAAATAACCTTTGCCTGCAACTCTGAACTCCCAGCACTCCCCGTCACTCACACTGAGGTCTGGAGTCATGTCCCCCAGGAGTTCAGATTCTTGGGTGATTTCTCGAGGGGTGTGGACAGTGCCTGAGCTGCAGCTGGTCAGCACTGACTCTGGGGCACGGGAGTGAGGAGAGGACACTCGGCTGAGGGGGAGCCATGCCAGGGTGGCACTTCCCTGAGGCATGATGCAGCAGCCCTCCTTGGGCAGCAATACAGCCAGGCATAAAACTGTGTAAAACTGTGTATCTTCCCCACTTGCAATGCTGAGCTCCCAGCACTCCCCTCCACTCTCACTCTGGGGTCTGGGGGCCTGTCCCACAGGAGTCCAGATTCTTGAGTGATTTCTCGTGGGGTGTAGACAGTGCCTGAGCTGCGCTGACTCTGGGGCGCAGGAGCGAGGAGAGAACAGTCGGCTGGGAGGGAACCACTCCAGAGCAACAATTCCCTGGAAAGTGGAGTAGCACCTGTCTTCTGGCAGTGGTGCGGCCGGGCATAAAACTGTGTGGAACTGTGTGTGCTCGCTACCTGCAGCTCTGGGCTCCCAGCACTCCCCTCCGCCCTCACTCTGAGATCTGGAGGCCTGTCACCCAGGAGTCCGAATTTTGGGGTGATCTCTCGAGGGGTGTGGACAGTGCCTGAACTTTGGCTGGTCAGTGCTGACTCTGGGACGCGGAAGCGAGGAGAGAAGGGTCAGCTGGAAGGGAGTCACACCAGAGTGGCAGTTCCCGGAGGCGGATCAACAGCCGTTTTTTTTTTTTTTTTCACAGCAAAACAGCTCACTCCTGGATATTATGGTGCCACACCCCCTGTCTCCCTGGGCAACCAGAGGCGGCCACCCATGAGTAAAGGATTTCCCTGAGGCAACTCACAAACCCGGGAAGTTTCCAGGGCGGGGCTGTCTCAGAGCAGTAACCGAATACAAACCTCGAACAGCAAAGATGGGACATTTGAACTCAGAACAGCTTCTCTTCTGCAGGCAAATTTAGCAGGAACAGAGACAGAATCACACAAAGTTGTTCTGTTCTGTTCTGTTCTGTCAGTAACATCAATCAGGGCAGGGCTGGGCCTGAGTGAACACCCCCCAACCTTCATCAAGCACCCAAGGATGTCAAGCCTCACCTCCTCATGCTAGATAGCGGCAGAGTGCAGAGGCCTGGCAGATTTCCTTGCAATTCAGGCAGGTGTAAACCCCTGGAGTATCTGTTCACTACAGGCAACTGGGTCAGCCATCTGTAGGAATATCAGTGACTGGGTCCAACAGAGAGGCAAGGTGGGGAAGTAGGCATCAGCCTTTCCAGACTGATCTATCTGCTGGGTGGCTCCTCCTGACTCCACACAGCACTGGAGCAAGCCATATCAGAGTAGTCACCAGACCCCTGTGATCCAGTTCCCAGAGACCTCCTGAACTCTCCCACCCGAGACAGGTGCTGACTGACACAATTGATTTGGACCTTTTGAACTGAACCAATAGACTGAGGAGTGGTGCCCTGGGTGTGTGTTTGTAGGAAGGTTTGATTTTCCTTTTCCAATTGTTGCCAGTGGTGGGAAGGGTGACTTAATTGCTGGTATTTCTCCACAGCTGAGACTTCAACACAGAGTAAATGTTTCACTAGGGTCGAACAGAAACCAGCTGAAAACAAGACAGAACCACGCAGCCCCACCACACCAGACAGGGCCCCAGTTACTCAGGCCACAACACTGTACAGGTCCTTGACAAAGTTCCAGGAGAAAAATCAAAGGGAGTAAAACAACCATGGGGTGGAATCAGCAGAAAAACTCTGGTAACATGAATAACCAGACTAGATCAACCCCCCCCCCCCCAGGGAAAGATATGGCAGATGTAATAGACGATCCCATTTACAAACGACTGGCTGAGATTTCAGAAATCAAATTCAGAATTTAAATGGCAGACAAGATTAACAAAGTGGAATTAGGAATTAGAGGAGAAATTCAAAAGTTGTCTCAAGAATTTCATGAATTTAAAGAAAAAACCACCAAAAAATTAGACACACTGAAGCAAGAATATGCAGCCCTCAAAGATCTGAAATATACAGTACAATCCCTCAGCAACAAAATGGAACAAGCAGAAGAAAGGATTTCTGACATTGAAGACAAGCCGTTGAATGCTACCAAACACTCAAAGAGGAAGAGAAATGAAGAGCAAAAACGAATCATTCTCTCAGAGAGCTCTGGGATAATTCAAAGAAGGCCAATATAAAAATCATAGGAGTACCTGAAACCGATGAAGTTGCCTCACTGGGCACAGAGGCCCTTCTGCATGAAATTATAAAAGAGAATTTTCCAGACATGCCTAGAGATTCTGAAATTCAGATAGCAGACAGCTTCACAACCCCAGCATGACTCAACCCCAAAGAAAGATCCCCCAGGCATATCATAATTAACTTCACTAAAGTTAATATGAAGGAGAAGATTCTCAAAGCTTCCATGTGCAAGAAAGCCATTACCTACAAAGGGAACAATATTACAATGACTGCAGAACTCCCTGCTGAAACTTTCCAAGCCAGAAAAGGGTGGTCATAGACTTTTAATCTCCTAAAGCAAAATAACTTTCAACCCCGGATCCTGTACCCAGCTAAACTAAGTTTCATTTATGATGGAGAAATTAAATACTTTAATGACATTCATATGTTAAAGAAATTTGCCATAACCAAACCAGCTCTTCAGGATATCCTCAGACCTATCCTCCATAATGACCAACCCAACCCTATACCACAAAAGTAAACTTACTCAGAAACATTTGATCAAACTCCAACTTCCACACGGGCAAAAGGATTAAAAATGTTCACTGGACTTTTGAAAAACTCGATACACAAAATTTTACCAGACTAATCAATATTCTCCATTAATGTGAATGGCTTAAACTGTCCTCTAAAGAGGCATATGTTAGCTAACTGGATACAAAAACTCAGTCCAGATATTTGATGCATACAAGAGTCACATCTTAACTTAAAAGACAAATATAGACTCAGGGTAAAAGGATGGTCATCCATATTTCAGGCAAATAGTAATCAGAAAAGAGCAGGTGTTGCAATTTTATTTGCACATATAACAGGCTTTAAAACAACAAAAGTAAGGGAGGATAAGAATGGTCACTTCATATTTGTTAATGGTAATACTCAACATGATAAGATTTCAATTATTAATATCTATGTACACAACCAGAATGCACCTCAATTTATAAGAGAAACTCTAAAATACATGAGCCACTTGATTTCCTCCAGCTCCATAATTGTCAGAGATTTCAACACTCCTTTGGCAGTGTTGGATCAATCCTCCAATAAGAAGCTGAGCAAAGAATTTTAGTTTTAAACCTAACCATCCAACATTTGGATTTAGCAGACATCTACAGAACATTTCATTCTAAGTATGTGAATACACATACTTCTCATCAGCACATGGAACTTAGTCCAAAATCGATCACATTTTAGGAAACAAGTCTAACCTCAGGAAATTTAAAGGAATAGAAAGTATTCCTGGCATCTTCTCGGACCACCATGAAATAAAAGTTGAACTCAGTAACAATAGGAATCTGCATACTCATACAAAAACATGGAAGTTAAATAACCTTACGCTGAATGATAGCTGGGTCAGAGATGAGATGAGAAGGAAATTGCCAAACTTTTGGAACAAAATGACAATGAAGGCATGAATTATCAGAACCTCTGGGATACCAAAAAGGCAGTCCTAAGAGGGAAATTTATAGCAATGCAAACCTTTATCAAGAGAATGGAAAGAGATGAAGTTAACAACTTAATGGGACATCACAAGCAACGGGAAAAGGAAGAACATTATAACACCAAACCCAGTAGAAGAAAAGAAATAACTAAAATTAGAGCAGAATTAAATGAAATTAAAAACAAAAGAATTATACAACAAATCAATAAATCAAAAAGTTGGTTTTTTTAAAAGGTCAATAAAATAGAAAAACATTTGGCCAACCTAATCAGGAAAAAAGAGTAAAATCTCTAATCTGTAATCTCATCAATGAGAAATGACAAAGACAAAATAACAACAGACTCCTCAGAAATTCAAAAAATCCTTAATGAATATTACAAGAAACTTTATTCTCAGAAATATGAAAATCAGAAGGAAATTGACCAATACTTGGAAGCACGTCACCTTCCAAGACTTAGCCAGAATCAAGTGGAAATATTGAACAGGCCCATATAAAGTTCAGAAATAGCATCAACCATACAAAACCTCCCTAAAAAGAAAAGCCCAGGACCAGATGCCTTCATATCAGAATTCTACCAAACCTTTAAAGAGGAATTAGTACCTATATTACTCAACCTGTTCCAAAAGGTAGAAAAAGAAGGAAGACTACCCA
>CAUYPK010065982.1:30000-94191 GCA_963574355.1 Loris lydekkerianus | reverse complement strand
GGGGTGGGGTGGTGGGGTCGGGTGGCTGGTAGGGAGGAAGGAAGGAAGATGCAAAAAGAACATTTGGCTCGTTTATATTTCTGGTGAGATGATACAAACCAAAAAGTTGGCAGTGACGTTTTCTTCCCAAGAACTGTAACTGCCTGACTCAGGGGGGCTGCGGCAGGTGCGCCCGCCAGTCACGCGCAGGACGCCGAGTGACGCACAGACGCCGAGTGACGCACAGACGCCGCCGAGGCGCCCGGCCAACATGGCGGCTCATGATTAACGGCCACGGCATCCTGGTCCGGCGCAATCAGGCCCGGGGTCTCGTTCCCAACACACGGGGCCTCAGTCCTTAGCCAATCAGCAGATGTGAGCACACAGGCCCTGTCAGGTTGACATATCATTGCTTCGACAATGTCAGCAAGTATTAATGTTCAATTATCTGTCCTAGAAACGACCCTCGCCTTTATGCGTTGTGTCACTGCGCGCGTGGCACTCTGGTGATCCCAAGGACGAGGGCAGAAAGGCTCGCGCTGCAGTAGCTGCAGAGAGGTGGCTTTCCAACGTGGCCATGACATCGTCTTACGGTACTGAACAGGGGACCAATTTTTAATTCTTTTACTAATACATGTTTGAAGGACTCCTGAGTGATATGTGCATGTATGTATTTAGTGGCTTTCCTTTCACATGTTTGCATGTCAGTGCAAACTTCCTATTTAACAGAGAGACTTCAAGTGAATCAACTTGTGACTTGATGGTCACATTCAGCCAATTCTTTGTGTATGACAATGAGCTGTTCGTTATGCGTGGGGTGCCTTTTTATTTTTAAGCCAGGTGTATATCATTTACCATCAAACCAAAATGACAATAGTAGACTCTTCTGGTGTAGTGTCAAGATCAATTTAGTGTCAACTCAAGAAGCTAAAGGAATCTGTTGTAGCCAGGCAGCCCTTCTCAATGCTAAAAATGAGGCTTCTGGCAGAGGAAAGATTTCAGAAGCATACCTGAGGTTGTTCACCTATTAACCTGTACAGTGGCTCAAATATTTCTAAGTGTGGTATGGATTTGTTCTAATTAAATTTAAAATCGTCCTTTTCTCTCCAACATCATGGCAAGGAAAACATTTTATCTTAGCAGACAGCTGCATTTGTATGGGTTTTGTTGAACTCACATTCAGAGGTTATCAATAACAAGTTTGCAAACTTCTCACACAACCCGTACTGAAAGATAATGTACAGTAATTGCATGATAACTTCCTCCAAAACTGAGATAAAACCTTTAGTGCAATCTTGAGTTCACTAACCTACATATGATAATACAAACTTAAGTGGCTCAGATTGGGGCTTAGGGAATTTTCCCCATGGTACTAATTTTTAAGGAATTGAAAATGCAATTATTTTCCTGCATAAAACCACTAAGAATTCATTATTTTGCCTTAATTTTGGCATATGAAAAAGAGGTTGATTATGAAATGTGCCGGCTAAACATTCCAGTCCGTCCTTGGTCACAGTGTGGGGTCTAGCACTATTTTTGTTTGTGTATATTCTTAACTCTGTTGTGATAGTACGTTCCCCTCATTCCCAACAGCAATATTTTCCAAATGACTTCCATTCTCATCTAGTTCCTAATCTTAACTTCTTGCACATTCATCTGACTTTGCCTCTGGTCTGCAAAAAGATCCAGGAGGATAAGGTATCCTTCTTTGTTTCTAAATCTCTCTGCCTTCTTCCTCTCCTGATTCACACTTAGTGCTAAGGTCTTACCCTGACGTGCCATCCACATCTCCCCACTGGCACCCCTGCCTTGGCAGCTTGCCCATGATCCTTGCTCCAGTAATCAGTCGCTCTCTACAGTCGCTCTCTACTTTCATCTTCAAAAGTTCTTTCTCTATTGCCTAAGCATTGCCTAAGCAATTAGGCCGTGAATTAACAAATTGGATGGAACATAGTAGCAATTCCATGAAAGATAGCTGAGTTCGATTTTGTGCATAAACACATTCAAACCTCCCATCTTCTTCATACTAAAAAAATAAAAACCTTACCTTCTAGTTATCATTTCCTGAACTCTTTCCCAAACTGCATCCTTTAGTATATTTCCTTAAGTGATTGCAAAGGCCCTGTCCTTGCTACTTCTACTGCAAGTATCGCTTCATCATACAACCTCCTCCTCCAAATGCCTCAGATGGCTCTTTGAGAAGTTACTAATATTCTAAACCCTATGCAAGGATCTTTCCCAGCCCTTCTATTTTATAAAACCTCAGGGTTTGGTCACTTCTGCTTGGAAACTAGTATTCATTACTTTGACCAATAAATATTATTAAATGTCTATAATATGATGTAGAGAGGAAAGATGAAATCCTGACCATGGAGTAGGGAGGTAGCCCACAAATAAACAGTTGCCATTACGTAAGTGTGTCGCCGCGGTGCCATGGGTCTGCTGGAAGAGGCCTCAGCTCTCCTGGTGAGAACAAGTATGGCTTTCCCAAATAGTGACAGTTGCTATAACGTATAAAGAAGGCAGGAAAGAGTATACAAGTGGAGAAAGGGTCATGGAGGTGACGTATCTCAGATGAGGGAGCAGCACAGCGCCCAGGACCCAGCAGCACCTCTGGAGAACCATAAGCCCTAGGCTGGGCTATAGCAAGGCCTGGGGGAAGCAAGGCCAGACCTCAAAGGGGCCTTGAACGGCATGCTGGGAAGGTCTGGCTTGTATTCTAAGGGCAGTAGGAAGCTATCAATGGATTTTTAAGGAGGGGGGAGGCTTGGCCAAGTTTTGTTTTTTTTAAAAAAACTGCTCTAATGGCAAAATGAGGGATGGTTTATAGAGAATGGTATTAGAGGCAGGGATACTGAGGAGGGAACTGAGCAAGCTGGAGACATGGAGGCCTGCCCTGGGGCAGTGGCAAGGGACTGGGGTGGGGAAAGAGAATGGAGAAGCATGCAGGATGGAGAGCTGATGTGCCTCAGGGCGTGGGCAACACCTGTGTAGGCAAAGGAGCAGGGACCTCCAGGGATGGCTCCGGGCTCCCCGTGGGAGCTTCTGGGTTTGGGGTGATGCCAAGAGTGAGATGGGGTTGATGGCAAGGGGACCAGTCTGGGCCACGGTGGATTAGTCCAGGAAATGGATTCTTTGACTTTCTACCATTTACCTTTCTTCCTTTTAGAGCAGTAAAGCAATGGAGCTGGAAGGGACTCTGGAGAATTTTTCCCCACCCTACATTTGACAGAAGACCTCCCTGCCTATTCTTCTCTTTCTTTCTTTAAGATTTTCCCTCCAGACGGCCTTCAAAAACAAGCATCACTCGGATTGTGGCCTTGACTGCCTCTTCTCTCTCCGCACCCTCTGGACCTGTGGCTCCACCTGCCTCTCTGGCTTCCATGATGTGAAATGCATGGATATTTCTACTTAAAAGGGGCCAGATTTACCTGAAAAATATCTTCCACCTACCCATTCCATTATGTTTCCACAGCACAACCACCTCCTCCTCCTTGTTTAGAGACAGAGTCTCCTCTGTCACTCAGGCTGAACCATGTGGCACAATCACAGCTCACTGCAACTCCAATTCCCAAGCTCGATTGATCCTCCCACCTCTGCCTTCAGAGTAGCTGGGCCTACAGACTTGAAACTGAACATACTCAGGTATTTCCTTTTTAAAAATTTTTTTGTAGAGATGGGATCTCACAATGTTTCCCAAGTGGGTCTCAAACTTCAAGCTTCAAGCAATTCTTCTGCCTTGGCTTCCCAAAGTGCTCAGGTTATAGGCACAAGCCACCGCACTGGGCTTTTTTTAGCTTTTTTAGTTTTTTTAACTTTTGCCTAAACCATAGTCCTTGTTGCCAGACCCCAGTTCTTTCTATAAACTCTATCACCAATTAGATCTATGACCTTTTCAGAGACCTTAGAATACTCCTGATGTGCAGGGTTCATTGCATAGTAGGCTCTTAAAAAGCATTTGAACTTATTTGCAAAGACCTCATTTATGTTTTAATTCAAAGATAAGGAGAGATGTGCCCTTAAGTTTAACCATGATTTATGGTGGGGAAGAACAACAAGCATGTTTAAAAGTTACTTTTTCTTGCTGTGTGGTGGGATTAGGTCATCATCATGAACCCACCAACCTAACAGCATGAAGTATCCCTAGATAAGAGGGGCAGCATAATCTCTCCCTCCCCCAACACACACACACACACACACACACACACACACACTCACACACTCACACTCTTACTGCAATTCAGGTATCAGAGCAACAGAGCATTCTAGGGACAACACAGAACATATGTAGGGGGCTTACAGCTCTGGGTGACCACAGCACAGTGATAATTGCTCTTGGTTAACTGTGGCAAAGGTGTGTGAGGTCATGTGGCCTTCTGCCTCTATTCTTATCAGTTCTAGACAAATAACCTGTGCAGGACAATTCAAGAGCAATAATAAGCCATAATTTTAAATGTCAGGGTATGGAAGTGGTGAGCTGCAGGAGGTTGAAAGTTATAGCTCTGAATCTTTTTTTGCCAGGCTCTGTTAGACCTTCAACCTTCTCTGCCTCACTTCCTTCGTCTGTGAAATGGGGATCCAATCATTAATTGTAGGATTACATGCAGATTAACTATTTACTAATTAAAACTCTTTTAAATCAAAGAAGATTGCACTTGCAGTAGTGAGTACTACTAGGTTTGATTTTTTAAAAAGTCAATCTATGTTATTTCATATGTATATTTGGATTTTCCTTGCTTGGAAGTTCACCCCAGAATGTACTATCTCTTGAACACTCAAGTAGTAAACATACTCTCGTTTTCTGGCCCAACATAAACACTCTTTGGGAAGTAAGTCCTGGGTACCTTGGACTTGTTAATTGAGGATGTCTTCACTTCAAGGTGTGGACTCACCAGGAGAAATAAATGAATTAACTGACTACCTTTCCTGCCCACTGCTTCTGATACATAGGAACTCACCACTGTCAAATGTGCTTCAATTGTATCAAGAGGAGGCACAAACACACAGGTACATGCAGGTTCATATACATATATATTTGACAATGGTTAAAGTGATGCTTTTATTTTTATTTTATATTAGCAAATTGAAATGCTTGGCTTGTCATTAAATATTTTGTGGAAATGTGGTTCTTTGCTAAATTTGCAATAACTTATAAATGCCTGCATGAAAACAAAGAAGAGGCTACAATGCTCTCACAGGCACGCCTCTCGTCTCTTCTTAATCAAAATTGCATTCAGAAGAGAAAGCACACAGGGGCACACACATACTGTATTTCAAATGGAGATTTTATGTAAGCTTATTTTTATAGTGATTCAGAGAGTGGCTGCACTGCTTTTTATCTATGCAAACTGGAAAGAAAGTCGGCACCCTGCCAGCTCCCTGACAGCAGGCCAGGCCGGCTTGCCATGGGTGACTCGTACAATGACATCTAAAGGGTCCAGAAAAGAACCCTGACTAATGGCTTTTGGATTCCTTATGACCTTTGATCCTCAATGACTTAGACCAAAATAAATGACCTAATTTTAAGAAACTACATCCAGCATGTGAACTCTAATGAGTGAGAAAATTTACCTGCTAAGCAATGATTAATAAGTATGTGTTACTTATAATAATTCCTGAGATCTTGGCCAAACCAGAGGAAACAGACTTTTCAGATGTTCACATGTGAAAACAAATTCACCTTCCAAGATGCTGTGAAATTTGAATGTGACAGAGAAAGTGGCAGAGAAAGTACCCAAGGCAGTGGAAGTACAAAAGGGTTTCCTAGAGCCAACAGAAAGTTGCTGAGAAGGATGTGGTACAAAAGCGTTTCTCCCTCAGAAGTACGCTTTGTTTCTATAGTTGGCAATTCTGTTACTTTGTTACTAACAGAGGCTCTCAGATCAGAGCTGGCACAAACACCGTGTATACCACCCTTACCCCAGGTTAACTTCCATCACTGCACACTGTCACCAGAGCACCAGAGCTAGGTGGAGGTGAGCCACAGCATTCTCTGTCACTCAACCTCCAGAACTCCCTTCCCACCCACCCTGAACGCACAAGTGCACTGTCAGCAAGCCCAGGAGAAACAGTCCATCTTTCTGTAGAGTGCTTGGTCTACCAGAAGTTTTTGCAGTATTTGAGAGACCCAATGAAATTCTAGTAATATTCAGAAGGACGTTTTTTATACGTACAAGAAAAACAACACATTTTTGTCCAACTAATATGAAAAAAATACAGGATTAAGTTTCAAAATGATAGGAAAAAAATCAAAGTGTAACAATCGATGAAGAAAAGCAATCATGTTTCCCTTTCAAATCTGCCATCTTGCCTGTGTTCCTGAAATCTCTGCTCTGCAAAGTGTGGGGTGTGGACCAGCAATAGGAGCAGCCCTGTGAGCTTGTCAGAAACACAGAATCTCGGCTTCCATGCTCTGAATAAGAATCTATGTTGTTGTTGTTGCCAGTTTTTAAATGATGCCCAGACAATTTGAATGCATGCTAAAGTTTAAGAAGCACTGCTCTGAAAGAAGCAAAAGAATCTTCAGTTCTGTAGTGATTTTCATTTTCTCGGGTTTTTTTTTAAAAGGTAGATATTCCTTTGTCAAAGTTACTTTTAACTCAGTTACATCTCCAAATGTGTACATCATTAAATCTCATGATACCAATTCAGAGAAATGTTGTACGTGTTAATGCTATATTGTATGAAAATAAAACTTAAAAAAAAAACACTTTTCTATTAATATTTAGAACCTAAACAATCATTCTATTTCTCTCCATCATATCAACCTACAATGTTTCTAACGATGGGATTTGTCACAATATCACCTTGACATATTGATTTTCAGAACACAGAGGGCAGGCTGGCCCAGGTCTGCTTTGTCATGAGGAAAGAAAGAAGTTGGGCAATTATCATCTAAGTTAAGTTACCACAAGAAGGAAAACAGGAGACATCACACCAGCATGACTCTCCAACAAAAGACGTCTTCTCCCCAAATATCCGGACTAATGATTTCAACCCCCATTTTATTTTGATAGTGAAAACCAGCGCTGTTTTCTGACAGTCCAGTATATTTGACTTTGCCTCTTTCCTGGCTTCCTGTCTCCAGTAGTCTATAAACCAACATTATGATTACATTTGAATTCTTTCTCTTGAAATTGGTAATGAATTTTGGGGAATGGGAATAATGGGTAGAAAAAACGAACGCTCTGTTGGCAACAACAAAAGGCCTGCCTTCGCATTCTCGGAGGTTAGCACCTACCACTTAGAACGTCAGAGTAGCCTTACAATTCCAAATGGTGTTGATGGCCGACCTAGGTGACATGTTACCACTAACTTAAAATGCAAAATATAGCATCTGTAGCCCTGGAGATTAGCTGAATTACAATGGCATATCTGAATGCTATTTTATGGATTTTTCCAAAGGCTGTGAGCATCCACTCCTTAATTAAATTTAATTTGGTTTCCACATAGAGTGTTATTGAACATATTCACTTCACCATACACGTCAGCTCAAAATACATCATCTTCACCTTCCAACTACAGCCTTACAAAGATGTTTCCATGTGGGAACACTCAAGACTGATTTATGGTGCTATTGCAGCAACTAAGCAACTAATCTTCCAGTATAAATGTAACACACAAGAACAACCTAACTGAAACGTATAAATTCCACATATACTTAAAAATATTATTGTCTGTAATTTAATATAGCAGAATGTTTCTAAGCCTACAACCTTGCATGCAGAAGCAGTTTTTCAAGCATTAATACTTAAACGGGTCATAGACACCACATCTGTCATTCTGTCCTGAAGTCTATGAGGCAAAACCAAGACTATGCTGGCCTATTGATTTTTCTAGCATTTGCTTTAATTTACTTAACCATTGAGAAATCCATCAGTACATAAAGGGCAACTGTCCATTACTGCCTCATTTTCAGACATTCCTTCCCCTCGTTTTTTGGTAAATATTTCCCTTAAATTGCTACGTGTTTACAGTGTAAAAACGAATTAGGAAAGTGCTCACACCTGTTTCTGTTCGGTAACTGCTGCACTGAGGTATATGTAACGTGCTTTAAGATAGAATAAATATCTAGACATTATTACATCTGTGTGCAAAGGGTGGTAAATTAGATCCTAATTACATTAACAGGGATTCTGCCTCCCAGCTTAAATTTTACATGAGCACTCTGCAAAAATCCAAAAGCTCTGCTGTGGTTTCTTTATGAGCTAGTGATTACAGCTACTTCCTATGCGGTCACTAAATATTCTGTTTACAAATAAATGAAGAAGCTTTGAGCCAACTTGCCAGAGTAATAATCTATTTTTTTGTCTCCCCCTCCCTCTTCCCAACAAACCCTCGCCACATATGCATGGCAACAATCAGGAGCCCTGGCTTCATCTAATTACTCCATCACATAATTTCACAAATTGCCTTGTCACTGGGGAGCCAAGTGCAAAACACGCTCACAGTGGGATTTCAGGCAGCAGCTTTCATTTACTACTCATTCCTTGTTAAATTAAACACGAAAACATCAGTTGTGTGAAAGAAGTCAGAAAGAATGCCTGTAAGTGAGCCAGACGAGTATATCTTGTATTTACCATTTCACCAAATATACTCTTGGCAACAAGCATCTCCAACAGGAGGACCCATCCTCTTGCCGCCTGATCCAGGCTTGTTTCAATGGAGCTGCTACAATGAGACCCTTTGCCAAAAGGCTAAGAACACATGGGCTTTTCTAGAAAGTAAACATTGTCATCTGTCAATAGGAAACATGGGTGCATAGTAAAAAAACAAACAACAAAAAAAAAACCCCGATATTCTCAAGCCCCTTTATACTTTATCCTTTCTACTATATGAAATGCCTCCCCATGACCCACTTCCTCACATAAGAAATGGTATTTGTATTAGATTGGATGAATGATGCTAAGCCCTTTGAAGGTATAAATAGCATGCCATATTTCTATTCTGGCTAGAAAGAAGGAACCAAATTCCACTAATCTTTGAAAGTTCTCAAACAGAAAGATCATCAGTCAAGTTCTTACAGTATTGGGTATTTTCCTTTCAAGTATTATTGCCTTGCATGTTTCTGAAACACATCAAGATAAATGTTCACCCATCACATTATGGGTGTGGGTGGAAGAAAAAGATTGTACGGTGGGTGACATTACTAGAGGGAGTGAACCTGAGGTTACACTCCTGGAAGCTGACATTTTTATATCAACAACTAAACACAGCCACTGGTAATTAAAGGTATTGCTTTGAGGTTCAGGAGCCAGCGGGGTCAGGTACCGTTTTCCATCACAAGCCAGGCCTTTATGCATGTAGATTTGCCAGCATTAACTGCACAGGGAGAAGGAGGCATTAGCAGCAGCTGTCTCTCTGCTTTTACACTGAAAATTCTATTCATACAGACAGGTGGAGTAATTTAAAAGCCAATGTGGTACAATTTCGATGTGACTAATGTCACTGCCTACTAAAATGCCACCATTACCACTGTTTATGGAAACATTACTAAAATTACATTTTATTCATAAGAATTTTAAGATTCTGGTTATTATTAGCTTTAAAATGATCAGACCTCAGTGTCATACCCCAAAGCAGAGGCTTAATTCTCCAGGGTTTAGCAGCTTTTTTTGGCTGAGAAACGACAGTTGGGTTGTAGTTTCGAGAGTAATCGTGGCTACACAAGCAGTTTCTTTTATCTCCATAAAGCAAATTAAAGACATAGCTTTTTGGCGTCCTGGCCACGTGACAGGCAAAAAAAAAATCTTCAAGGAGCTCAATTCTGTGTTAGAAGGTTTAGTTAAGATTTGCATAAAGAAAGATGCTTTGCCCCCAAACCACTATCAGACATTGTTAGTAAGAGACAGGGGTAGAGATTCACATATTTCTGTAAGGAAGGATGAACAGTTAAACAATGTTTAAAAGCAGAAATTCTAATAGTGCAGAAATGACTAAGGTTGTCACAAAATATCAATAGCTGTAGCTTTCTTTGCCTTTTTTACAGGCAGATAGGTCTGGAAAAAGAATCCAGATAGGAAAGGACCATCCCTGACCCTTAGTAATAACCATCAGATTGCATAGTGAAGTTTTATGCCAAGCCCTCTGGCTCATATTTTTATTTTTAAAACATACTAATTGGCTAGCTCATAGAATGAGATAATAATTATACCTTTAAAATCCCACACTGTGATGTGATCTGCTCTGCCTTGGAGAGGCTGCGTGGTGGAAAGCACATGCACATTCAAGTCAGGAGACACTGGTTCGAGCTCAGCCAGCTCCTGGATTTTGACCTTGAGAAAAATCATTAACTTCTATAAACTTCATTTTTTGTTTCCTTCCTACCCCACAAGATTGTGTGAATAATCCAGTGTATGTGAAAATATTAAACTGAAAAGCACCACAGAGACACATCTTAACATTTTCATTTAACCTTTTGATCAGTTCTTTTTCTTCAGCTGTTAAAAGAATGAAATGATCCAATGTCAAAATAGCTAAGCAATTAACAGCTCAATGTTTAAAAAAACAATAAAAGTCACATTATGTAGCTAGAAGACTATAATTCTATTTCTTTTTTATATAAAATCAAGTCACTTTTAAAGGAGTTCTTTTCATAGGAAGTTTGGAAACTGGCTTTTAAAAAATAATAATAACAGATAAGAATTATTCCTAAAGATCTTTAAACTGCAAAAGAAAGGATCTTCTTGATCTTTCTTAGGATGAGTATTCATGTAACAAACTACACCGTAGATATCCAGAAAACTTACTAGGACACTGAATTCTCAGGTTCATTTGTGTCAGAATGTTAAGACCTGAAATGCAAAGACTGCTAGAAGGTTAAATTCATATATATTACCCCATGATTTTGAAGAGGTAATGCCAGCAAGACATTCAAATTTAAATAGTTTCCAGAGATCTCTATTTTAGAATATTTCTAAAATACAAACCCAAGTCATTTCTATCTCATTTAAATATCAACTAATTTAGGATGTTTGCCTTTCTAACATCAAGTTATTTAAGGTCTTCCTTTTTCTTTTGTATGGGGACTCCTGCTCAATGGAGTAAAAACATTTTGCAATGGCAATAAAACCCCAAAGACTAAAAGGTCTTTAAAATGTTAGAATATTGCATGGCATAACCCTTTCGTCTACTCCTTTGCTCCTGGAGGCTCTGCACTGGCCCACCCAGAAAGAGATGCTTTATCTGAATTCTTGATACCCTGAAGTGAGTATCTGAAGTGAATATCAAGCCCACTGAGGCGAGCCAGCTCCATCATGTTCATGACTCTGCAAAGGAGGGACAGGCAAGACTGCCACACCAGCACTTGTCAGGAGCAATCATCTTGGTGGGAATCTACACAGTCACCGTCAGTACTACCTTGAGGCATCAATAAAGTATTTTTTGCTGCCACATGGTAGTCAGTCCATCAAAGGTAAGCTGGACCACGGCCAAAAGGATTTTGTGAACCAAGCAACAGACCACTGCAAGGCCATCTCGACTATTTGGTTGCCCTCTGGCATGGACCTACATTGGCAGAAACAGAAAAATTAGAGCCCTGAATATAGCTATTCATGGGATTAAAAGAAGCAAAATCAATCAGATTTTTCTATTAAAATCCACAGATGGCAGGGGTTTACAGAGATTGAGCTTACAGAAAGCTTTCTGAGCATGTAGGGACGAATATGCTCACACTGTCATACTCCCGATTTAGTAAGAAAAACTAAGATATGACATAAATGTTTCCAATTGAATGAAGCAAAATATCCCAAATTCCATGATATGTACTTCCACTGACAACCAACCAACCAACTAACCAACCAGCCAAACCAAAACCAAAACCAAGACAAAGACAAAACTAAACCAAAAACCCAACAACTACAATCCATTCTAAAATAAAACCATCTTGTTTTTCCTCAGTTGAATCTCCATTCCTCAAGGTGAGGTATGTTCAGTAGGAATCTGAAACACTGAGAAAGTAAACAGACAAACTTACATAGAACTCCTAAAGATTGTAATACATAAACAATTACGTGCTTATATGAACAATAAATAGAGGTAAGAGGAGGGAGAGAGAAGCAGCAGGGGGAGGACGATTGGCAGAAGGATGAAGGATGGAGGGCATTGGGCAGGAGCTCCCCTAATGGGTCCAAAGGGAGGGTGCGTAGCACGCCCCCCAGGTGAGGAGTCCTTTTATAGGTGAAACTTTACTTTGGAAGTGAGAACGATGTAATCTGAAAATTTGTACGCTCATATTAATTTGAAAAAGCCAAAAAAAGAAAAAAACTCCTAAGGGTTGGGGTGAGTTAGCTAAAAAAATATACATGTCAGGAGCGACATGTACTGGCACATATATGTGCACTACCATTTTTATCTGAAAGGTAAATTGAGGAACAGTTGCATGTTCATCAACCAAGTTTGATATTTCATCTATGAAAATACATTGTCACTAGTTGAAAGAAAAAGACATGATCCTGACACATTAAGTCATTTGCTGGCTAGTATGCAAACAGTTACGTGCAACAACTGAAAAAACTGCACTTTTGAGGGAGCTTTTAAGCATAATATTTCATTGAATTAGCCCAATTAAGAATAATCAGAAAACCAAACTATTGTATATGTGTGTGTACATATATACGTTTTTTTATTTTAGCTTAAGAAAAGAAAAATTTTAGAAAGCCCTGACCAATTGCCAGCCAGACTCTACCAAAAGTCCGTTATAGTTAAACAACCATCAGTGAAATGAATAAACCATTTATTTCACTGAGCACAAAAATCTCAATCACATCCTAAAAGTAGCACAGAGTCCCAGCCAGAGCTCATTTGTTGAGAAGTCCTAGGCACCTGGATAAATGGCTGATTTTCAAGCTGGACTTTTGTTTTTACTTTCGATTGTTTTTCCCCCCATGCCTCCTCATCAGCTGACTGTGATTACCCCAGGTCAGAGGTGCGGGACTGTGAGTGGGGGAGAAAAACTGGGCAAGGAGAAGGGAGGCTGGGAGGCTGGGAGAGAGCTTTGCCAGGTCACTAATGGCCTCTGGGGCAACAACGCGGAGAACAGGCTGATGCTTCCCCTTTGATCTTCTAATTCACAATGATCATTAGTATTAACTCCGATTCTTCTGGGTGAAGAATTCCAGCTGTAGCCTTTTCAGTTTACCTGACCTAAGAAAATTCATCACCCATCCCATTAGGATTTCAATAACCAGCAAAGAAAAAGAAAAAGGCAGTTGCCCCAGAATCTGGAAACCACCCGCCTCATTATTAAAACAGAGTTTATATGATGTATATCACCGAAGAATTAGGGCATTCCAGTACCCCCCTCAAGTAATTAAATAATGTATTCCATTTTCCTCCAGAGAGAGAAAATTCCCAGTTGGATGAAAACTAGTCAGGGTCCTAACTTTCAAAGTAGCAGAGATCTTATAAAATTGAGAGGGTTTTGTCATTCAGACCTGAGTTAGTTTCAGCTAAGCCTAGCTTGGTCAGAGTAAAGTAAGGTTTAGGAGAGCAAATGGAAATTATGTGTAAGGTCAGGAAAGTAAATAGTAATTACATATAAGGGGAAAAAGTAGCAATTATAAAGATATTCTTATGTATTTAAGAGAGTTAATTTTTGATATGGTACACAAACATTTGAAAGAGGGAAAATATCTTCTCATTCCTTCATACAAGTTTTCAAGTACCTTGGTTTATTATTTTATTGGCAGATAACATGGAATGAAGAAGGAATCAAAGTTACCTGCTATCTCCACAAACCATTTTCCCTGGCTTGGACACATGTCAATGAGGGCCGGTTTGGATGGGTTTGCAGAAGGGCCTGCCTTCCTCCAAGGCTCTGTATTACCTTGACTGACATTTCAGGCAAGAATGTAAGGGAATATAGTTGTCCTTTCCCACCATATGCTCATAACTCCCCCTACATCTTTCAGGACAGGCAGTGAAGGATTCTAGCCCATAAGGCACAATAAAAATATTCACTAGAAAACTGGCAGAGTCTAGAGGTGAGGAATATAGAGAGAAACAGACGTGGGAGAAGAAGAGAAAATTCCATCTACTACCTACCTACACGCCTTCTTAGAGGCCCTTCTGTCTGCCTTTTGACCTTTTGCTAACCTTGATCAACCAGAACGGGTTATCTGGATACCAATTAAATGTGCTTTTTCATCGTAATAATTCATAATGTTTAGAGAGTAATTCTTTCAAAATTGCAAGGAGAGATGTGACACTAAGATGTCTCCAACAGATCTTGTTACTAAAAGTAAAACCAATGAAACAACATCTGTCTCTCCTAGAGCATTCAATTCCCAATTCAATTCCATTTACTCCGTCCTTAGAGTGGCGGACCCGCAGGGCACTTTTCATCTAATAGTGTTTCTATGGAAACACTATTCTCAACCTGGAAGATTCTACAACTCCTCACACTGGCTCTATCCACAATGAGAGGAAAGTCTTATAAATCAGAAATCAAGACATTAATTTGGCTACACATGCACACACATACACACACACACACACACACAAATATTTTCCAGGCTAGAAGTTCACACACACACAAAAGAAAGAAAATGAAATAAAAACATAACAAATACGTACATCTGACTTAAAAACAAATTTTGTCTCTATAGTAAAGCTTACCCTAATGAGGTCTTTAAGATGGGAAGTCACAGAAAATGTGAATGAAAATCTACAATTTACCTTCGGGAGCATGTCCCCTCCTGGTCAATGCCAAATCCCGCCCTGTGAAGGCTTTCTTCACCTGACTCTGTAGGTGCGTACTTGTGTTTTAACTACCTCCACTCTCCCTAATTTCCACAACGTCTGGGACACACAGCAGCAACATGCAGGAGAACATAGTCACTGCATATTTTAAATAAGAACTACCTTTTGAAAAACTGCAACATGATAGGGTAGGAAAACAAAAAGAAAAATAACCCTTGATTGTTACCTTAAACATTGCATTTATTCCTTTTCCTCACTTTTACTAAGTCCTGGGACACATATGTTTGTCACACTATGTAGCAACAGAACTGATAATATACAAAACACAGCCAGCTTTAGCCCTGTGACACAGTAGGCTGTGTTTACAGTTGGAATAACGCCTTTGAGAAGGAAAAAGCAACCTTCATGTGGCATTTGATGTGGCATGTGCCCCTGAACTGGTAGTGACTGTGCAGTGACTCAGATGCAAATATTAAGCACTTTAATTGTTTGCATAATTTATCTTCAGGCTAATGTAAGCATTTCTATTAATAGATGCTTTTATTTTCTTTCTAATTCTCTCTCTTATTATCTAAATCATGCCAGTCATTCTTTTCAATTCCAAGGAATAGTTTCTTTTTAGGAGACCTTCTTTACTTATCAAAACTGACAAATGTTCAACTTAGTCTAAGCTGGGAATTTACCTCACTGAAATTTCCTTTTACCCCATAATCACCAAAGTTTAAAACTCGTGTCCTTTTGCTTTTATTGTTTTCATTATATGCAAGCAGGCCCAGTTCAGCTTGCTAGAGACTGTGAATCCAAGAAGGTGGCTCTAGTCCTCTCTTTGGAGCAGTAAAATGTGCTACTGATTAAATCTACCTGCGGATAACTACAGACCAGCACATTTTTCTTCTCATGTAGCTGGGGTGCAACTATAGAAAGGTTTTTTCTTTTTCTTTCTTTCTTTTTTTTTTTTTTTTTTATTCAAGGCCTATGCTATTCCACTAACACAGAAATGCTTTCCAGGGCAGATTGTTTTTCACTGAATAAACCCAATGAAAGGATTGATCCATTTATTTTAAAAGGAAAAAAGTAGCAATTTGATCTCAAAAAGGTGCGTGCTGTTTTAGAAGATGTCTTTTGGCATTTAAAGAAAGATTAGTTTACGATTTTCTAATATATTATAACTGCTATTATTTCAACCAGCCAGAATTTTGATTGCTCTTTTATATCTAGCAAGATTTCAGACAGGATTTTCGAGATAAGTTCCATTAATTACATATTAAAAATGGTGATCATTTGAAATTTGTACACAGTCTCCCTAATGAATTGTGCATCCCTGAAGACCTCTCAGAACTTGAAGTAAAATTACTTAAGGATTAGTACTGAGATTTCAGTAGTTACTTACATTCAGACAAATGACAATAACTCCCTTCAAATGCTCTACGTTTCTCCATAGAATTTACCATAGAATTAGCTCCTGACTATAAATCCTACGTAAGCAATCCACGCATCCTGTTAAGAAAGGTAATGAAACAAGGGTAAGGGCACTTCTGATAACTGGAGATCTGTTTGATCTCGCAATGAGAGAAGAGGGAAGAAATCTTTCTCATTGTGGGAGGGAAAGGGGAGGAAAATTTAAACACACATCCTAACTTTGCTCTTCAGATAATGTAATAAGAACAATTAGCATTTTAGAGACCATTAATATTATCAGTTTTTCTGTATGAGCAGAAGGTAATGGAGTAGATAAGAAAGGTAGAAATACCCAACAGACACCACAGGCAACTTCTATGAGCATTCATAGAAAGCCAGGGAGACATGGCCAAAGGGCCTTCCCATTCCAGGGCAGTAGCGCAAGCCAGCAAAGACCTCAACACTGGAGACAGTTAGTCAAGAGGCCTCCAGAAGCCAGGAAGTTAATGAATAATTTCTACTACAATTGTCCCTGTGACACATAGTCCTCATAAGCATTGCAATGCAGGTAAAATCACATTGGCTCTTAGAAAGTTGACTTTGTTTTGTTAAGAAGAGAACACAAACTCTATGCAAGGGTCTTCACAAGGTGATGACCTAGAAAAACAGGAAAACTGGCAGATGAATAAAATAACGTGTTTTTCTCCCTCCTGATTTTGTCTGAACCAATATTTCATTATATCTTATTCAAGGACACCTTAGCTTCAAGGAAAGCTAAAGCTCCCACACATATTAAGATGGTGGCAGAAGAAATCTATTCATTTTTTTTCTGTTAGTACAGGAAATAGAGATAGTTTGGTAACGACTTCAGAGACAGCTACATTTTATCCTGTCGTTGCAAGTCATCCCTCAACATAGGTGAGCTGCTGAGCTCTGGTGATGAGATATCAGCATTGTTGCCTCCGTACCTTTGACCAATTGTCGCTTCTTATCTATTATAAATGTCATCTTACTTGTTTTTCATGATAGGCCCTCAAGACCCTGGTCCTCTTTCCCTCCCAGTTCATTAGTGGCTGATGAGTTTTCAATGAGAGAGTTGCACATAGCCAATCTCAAAATATCTAGTACATGCAACAAGTGTCATGGAAAAAATGGCACCTGAATCAGATTTCAGGCAAACCTAATGTGATGTCAAAATCATAACAGCTACAACCTGAATCTTCAGCTAATTTCCAGCATCAACCAACCCTTAAAATATACTCAACGCTGTCAGTGTTGGCTAGTGACTGTTTGAAATCATGATGGGAGAAGGAGAAAGGAAGAAACTTTAGGTTTTTTTATGTTACTCTTGCTACTTTCAGTTTTTGTGTTATTCATGGATGCTGGAAAATTGGGGTCATTTTATTCCCTTGAATGTTATTGGAGGAACTGCTTCTCATCCAGAGGAGCAGAACCAATGTGGCTTTCAGATGTTCTCCTGAGTGGTCTCCCTGCACCAGAACAATTCACTGAGGAACACAGATTTGAAAGTGAGCCGGGGTACAAGGGTAAACAGGCTCTGGTCATGTGTATGATAATACAGAATTAACTTTTTAAGAAAAAAGATGACTTTAAGAAAAGTAAACACGGCTAAACATAGTAACATGAAAGATTTCTCTCCTGACATTAAAAAAAACTCAAGAGTTTTAAACATTCATTCATCCACCTATTCAGTTATGCTACAGTCTGTCTGAATTCATCCTTTGCCTCTAACATTGAAAATCTTAACAATTTTGCTGGTTTTTATAGCATTACTTTATCCATACATTTTCATTTAGTCTTCTTCCTTAGATGTAATTAAATCAGTATGTACTTATCAAAATATCTACCAAAATATTATTATTATAAATATTTTGAACATGAAATTCATTCAGAACAATAACCAAACAAAACAAATCCCCCGGTGGCTTAAAGCCCCAAATCTCCAGTTTCTCACATCTCCAGGAGAATTCCTGCAGTGTAAACAGCAATACTCACACAGACAATATAAACTGTTACTCTGCTTGAACAGTCCCCAGGGACTGCACAGGAAGAGCTGACTCTATATTGCTGTTCTCCTTTACAGGGCTAAACACAGGGACTTTCACTACGGAGCTCTGACTCACCGAATGTTTTAATGGCAGCCAGTGCATCCAAACCACTTAAAAGCAAATTATCTGATCATCTGGCCATAGCAGCATGATTTACATTTCTGTGGACCATTCACTACAAAGGTCCAGGCACCACTGGAAAATACTAAGTCTTTCTGGGCTTTGCCTTCCTTTCTTCTTAGTAGACGCTGGTTCAAAGCACTTAAGGGTAGCACTTAAGAAAGCAACATCATTAACATACATACTTAAAATCATAAGTGCCCATGAATTCCTAAACCTTATAACTTACATGTTAATAAAACTGCAATAGTGAATTTCAAATAAAACTTCTCACTTGGGGCATGTGTCTGAGAAACAAGGGCAAATGCTTTCATAAAAACTGTGGGGACACAGTGATTTATGAAATATTCCATATCCAAAGGGATTACTTTTTTCTTTCTTTTTTTTTTTCTCTACCAAAACTGGTTCATTGTCCATATTTAGTTCACATATGTCATTTAGAATCCACTTACTGTTAGATGCTGGAACAGCCACGCCCTCATGATATTTGTGGCTACTTTGGGAAAGATGCCACGCTTTTTGTGACGCTTTTTGTCCTTATCAGGGTCATCATCGTCACCTGTGCTGGGGGAAGCTACACTGTTGTCCAAGCCATCACCTGCAAACATAGTGAATCAAATTTTGACTGATGCTACCTTGACATACTTTATTCAAATAGAATGCCTTTGGATATAAACAAAACCAAAAAAGCAATTGAAATGATTAATCGTTTCTTTGGTACTATTATTTTGGTGTTTTGCTTTGTTTTGTTTTTTCAAGGACAAAGAGAAAGAACAAGGCCTCGGCTCCAAAGTAGTCAGGTCTAAAGAAGTTCTTCCAAAGAACAGTGCTAAAGGTCAAAGGGAATGGAGGAAAACATCCACTCTCTTTAGTGGCTCTGTTGCCATGGTAATTATTCCAACATACATGATTGGGCCAGGTTAAGTGTAACTCCCACTAGGGAGTTACAACTGGTGGCAGTCATTAGCAGTGGTGTGTCTGATGGGATACTCAAATCCCACAGGAAGTCATTGACACGAACTTGTGAGAAGATGCATTTAAGACATCAACTATTTCCACAAGAGATCTTTCTTAATACTAGTTAAACTTGGAAGGGGAAATGTAGGTAATCTGTCATATAAACAGTTTGACATAAGAATTCTTCAAATAGAATATAATTTTTCTTGTAACAGAAAAAGAGCATCAAGTTTAGTAAGGGAAAAACACTTGACATAATTTCTTAAAGAAAATAATTATTTAAATCAAATAAAGTAATGCTAAATTAATAGTAAATTGGAATTGCATTACATGAAAGATCTAGGCAGTTTCTAAAATTTGTTCTAGGTTTAAATTTTTCTCACTGAAAAGTTACCTGCTAACATATTCCCCTATATTGCATCCTATCTTTCCATTGATTTTTGTTATAACATTTACATTGTTTCTTCCAGAAAACATTTTGGCTCTGTGACACAATGAAATGAAAATGTAGTATTCCTTTTATAATGCCATATTTAATAAGAAAAAATTAATATTTCAACCCACATGATCACATTGGTCCAAAATAAGTCACAGCAAGTATTTTTTCATCTTAGTCAAAAAGGGAAAACAATAATGGACTCCACCCACCACACTGTAAAGTAGCTTAGCTTCTTTCAAACATCCTTCCTCAGTGAGCCACAGCTCTCACTTGGCACCCCAGTTCTTCCTGGCACCCCAGTTCTTCTTGGCAACTACTGGCTTATGGAATCTGACAGGTTGATCTGGGTCTAGGCTTAGAAATGAGGTAAGAAATATATACCCAACAGCACATTCACTGGGGTAAGTCACAGGCAAGCAACCTACATGCCCAAAGAACCTCATAGTTTGGTAAGACAAGTTTCCTGTTAGAGCCTCAGATTCATTTACATAGTTTTCACGAATTTCTGTATTTCTCATTTCTGTTAGTTAGGTCCTATCTACAAAAAGAATTCTCTATTATTTCGATTTCACTTACTTCTGTTTAATCTATAGTAGTTATGTTCCAACAAATCAATTGCTTTTAACAGCTCCCTCAGAGGAGACTCACCCTCTCCCTCGCAGAAAAAGGAAGAATGGCCTACCAATTCTTTTTATCCATTATTTTGATTTGTACTGAGCTAATGTTTAAAAACATTGTTGGGTGAAGAACAGACAAATTCCAACATTTCTACTATTATTGCACCATATATCACAAATGCAAAACTTCTGCAAAAACTTTTCTGAGTTTAGCCTTTTAAAATCCACAATTTTGTGGTATTTAAAATCCATCCATTTTGTTAAAGTTCCACAGACTCATCGCTTGTGTTCTCACTGGACAAGATCATGAAGACCTGGAACTCCAAAAGACATCACCGTGTCAATGGAGAAAGTCCTGTGTTCCATGACTGGCTCAAGGTCATGTGGCAAGACGCAGAGTTCCTGGGCTCTGTGCTGCACCAGACACCCACATCCCTGAACCCTGCTCCTTCTACCTACCAAACCCGCCATTTGCATAACCAAGTGTTTTATGATAAGTCCCCTTGGATTTGCCTAATAAATTCTTTGAAAGTCCAGTATTTAAAGAGGCTTTTTATTCAGAGAAGCAATTTACCATATAAAATAACAATTCATTAAAGAAACATGAGAAAAGAAAACAACTCACAGCATTTAAAATTTCAATGGGCTAATCCACTTTCAATATATAAAAGGCAACTGAGGAAAAGAAACACATTACTTGATCATTGATTAAAAATGAAAAGCTCATAACCTAACAATACTGTTTTCACCACCTCTCTGCAATTGTTTTCTACCTTAAAAAAAAAAAAAAAATAGCCTTTTTATCCATCTCAAATCCCTTCAGATTAATTTAGCAAGCAATGCCTAGTGCCTGCCTAGAAGAGAATTCATTGATAATTTATGGAAATATCTACTATAATCCAGCAGAGATGACTTTTTTCCAGCTTTGTGCATCAATAGATAATCAAGGCCTTAAAGCAACCTTAGCTTCCCATTACCTCAGGCAAAAGAATTCCTGAAAGCGTGCCTTGAGGGCACCTGAATTATATACTCCATTAGGAGAGGAAGGCTTTCTGCATTCCATGTGTAACCCTCACCAGAGCCTTTCCTGTTTATTTCTGCTGTATGAAAGCAGAAGCATTAGGAACAGAATTTTTTAAGTGAAGACTTATGTAGATACAATGGAGAAACCTTTCAAGCAGGAGCCAGATCACCCCCTTCAGTCCCTGGCAGTGACCTCTCCCGAATAAAAGGTTTCTATTACATCATTAGCTCAAGCCAAAAACAGCCTTGGCTTAATGCACAGTTTGTTCTTCCTACTGTTTTTAGGCAAATACAGCTACTTTACTCCCATCTGGGAGGGAAATTACACTGCTGGGTTGTAATCTAAGACAAGATTTTCATTGGAAGCAAATGCTTTCAATCCAGTGTAAATACCGGTGCATGTTCAGAAAAGCCTAAAACAATAAACCCTGCTCCTTCCCGACACAAGTTAGGGAAATGGAGAAGATGGGGAAGGAGAAGAGCATAATAAAACAGACTATTCTAAAAGCAAACACTTTCATAGAGTTTAATGAATTGTTTAAACTCTTCCACTTTCTAAAATTGAAAATTGATCTGGAAATGTCTCAACCTCAGAAAGTCTAAATGGTCAATTGTACCTTTAGCATTTCTATTCACTCTGCAATTTGATACAGTCACCTCGATGAGGTCTCTGGAGGATTTATGTCCTTTTTTTATTTTTAAGATCACTAAACAAACTTGGAGAACCGCCGGCTGACCACACGGCAGCAGGCAGCAGCTCTGAGCCACATTTGTGAAATGTCAGCAGTGACTTCATTCCTGGAGCTGACTTCTCCTGCCGCCAAATGAAGGCAAACCGAAAAGGTGGAAATAATCATAAAAATGATGCCAGTCCATAAACAAGCTTACAGCCTCATTAGGATAGCAGTAGGCTCCAGCGGGTGATTTATGCTCGTTTTGCTGATGCTATGAGGAAATGCCATAGGGCGACTTTAACCAACTACTAATGGTTTCTGACAGCTTCTTAGCAACTAGTGCAAGCAACGTTGTGGCGTTTGCTAGTGACAGAAACCGAAAATGTCATATTATCTGCCCATGTGTCATGAAGTCCGTGTGGCAATTAACTAGCAGGCCAGTGACTGAGGGGCCAGAGGCTCCTGAAAATGGCCTTTGGCTATGCAGAGGCAGCCGCCAGGCGCTAAGCGCACACTGGCTGCACACAAGTGACATCCTGATGCAGAAATCCACTCCCTGCAACTTCCTCGGCTCTGAGGAGACTGGGCCACTCAAATCCCTTTTTTTCCCCCCTCACAGAAGTGAAACTCCGGGCTCCTCTCTCTCTAGGCCCAGACTCTGGTGTTACCAGAAGGCTCTAAAGTTATCTGCTTGATATGATGATTCCAAGGGCGCTTTAATTGGCAATACCTGGTTCTGTGCCTTTTGGACGCTGGATTCAAAGGTGCTAGCTACAGGATTTTTCTGCTCTCTCACAAATTAGTCTAAAAGGATTTAAGATCACTGAAGCAGACTCATTCCCTGTCAGATTTCGAGGAGCAGAGGAACTCTGCACAGCAACAAGACACTATTTAAAAAACACCAGGCTTCTAACAAGCAGGGGGAGAATGTTGGCCACACTTTTCAGTTTCCAAGCTATCAAAACCATGCACTATATGTCAAACTGTCAAACCTTTCAGCGTGGGCCATTTGCCCTTTCAAATAATATTTAAGAATTGTTTTTACAAAATTTTATAGGCCATGGTCTAGTGAAAGAGGCCAACCAACAAAGAAAAGAATTTGTACTACAATTCGTCTATGGACAATTTCTTGTGAGACCTGGGCCGTCCCTACGGAGCAAGGCAGGTGACCTGTGGCAGCTCCCAGGCTGTCAGAGAGCTCAGATTTCAAACACGCTCAACTCAAACATCCCAGTCGCCTATTTAAGCATGCCCAGGCATTTAGACTGTGCTGCTCGTGCCTTTCAAGGAAGGATAAAGCGGCATTTATCGTATTCAGACATTCAATGGGTCAGACTGACCGTGTCAGCAGGGGCTCCTCTCGGGCAGGTCAAAGCGCTGCTCCCATTTTTCTCTCCCTACTAACTCCTTCTGTCCTCCCAGGGCTGTCTTTCCCAAAAACTTATTCAGAGTGAGGCAAAAACAACACCCTACTCCCCAGGAAAAAAAGCACCTATGATTTACCTCGCAGCTGATCAGAACCATCAGGTAAAAATAAACAGCAGTGTCTGTCAGAGCATCCTTTATGTCCTGAGCCAACTTTCAACTGCCAGGACAAATGAGCATGTAAGTTTGTGGACCCTCTTGTTTTGCTGGAAGCCAAGCTGGAAGCCACAGTAGCTTCAGGATCATTTTCATTTACAATTTTATATGGAGACTTCACAGTTTGGGGTCCATCAAATCCTCTCTTTAACCTTCACGTCTCTTCTCTTCCAACATTTAGGAACAGAGTGTTTGTTCCTAGACTCAATGATCAAGACCATTGAAACTTACATCTTTCTGTATTAAGTAAATTCTATTGTGCCTTGAAAGTTGTCTAAAGGGTCAATTCAAAAGCATGCTTAGGAGTGTTCATGTTGTAAGGTAGCTACATTTTCATATAAATAAGAATGTTATTCCATACTCTGATTTTCAACAAAAGGAAAACACAGTATGAAGGGTTCCCTTTTCCTCTTGTATGTTTTTCTCCCATGGTGTATCTGAGCGAATATGGCCCCTCAGCCCTTAAAAAGCACATAGAACATTCCTGTCTTTCTAGTGGCAGTTGTTGCAAACATCCCAGAAGTACGGGAAGGTTGGGTGGCCTTGGTCAAGGCCTGTGTGTGCCTCAAAGGTCGGGGTTGTTAGGGAAAATGTAAAAGTTTCCCCAAACCCACTTCTCCAGACCCTGGGTGTGCCTAGTTAGCCAGAATTCAGGTGGGATAACATTTCTGTGCTATGTGAAGAGGACAAATGTTGAGAATTATAGACATCCCTTTCTCAGGAACCAGCTAGAATCTTTCAGAGGTCTTAAGGAGATGTTTTATCTTCATTTAGCATGCATAATAGCTGCCAGAATGATTTTTCTAAAGCACACATCTGATCATATCACCCTGGTACTTAAAACCCTTCTGTGGCTACCCTTTGCCTTCAGGATAAAGGTCAGACTTTTTAGCCTGGTGTGGAAAGCCTTTCACGATCTCTCTCCTGGGTGTTTTTCCAGCCTTGCGTTCGCCAAGTCCCCTTGTGCACCGGCACTTGCGGCCCCACCTCCGGTCCTGAGCCTACCTGAAGTGCTCATGGCACTGTGCACTGCTCTGTCCTCCCCCTGAGCATTGCCTTATGCCAGCCCCCTTCCCAGCAGCAGCTTTCCCTCCCTTCCCCCAACAACATGGCAGACTTCCTGGTGACCTTTAAGGCTCAGCTCAACTGCCATCTCCTATAAGAAGCATTTGCTGATTTAGTGATACCCCAGCCACACCTCCCAAGACTGAGCGATTTTTTCTTTCCTAACATTCCTCCATCCTAACACACATGGTACTCCACTAAAACTGTTGGTTTCTGCATGTCCCCTCCACTTGCTTCTCGTATATGAGAATGCTGAGGCCAAGTCATCTACCTCTCTGGCTGTGAACCCCAGTGTTATCCAGTACACAGGATACAAACTTGTCCATTGTTTATGGGAGGAAGGAAGGAAGGAAGAGAAGTAGGAAGGAAGGAAGGAAGAGAGGGATTGATTTTTTTTTTTCACTGCATGGAGAAAACCACAGCTTTCATTTGTACCTGTTACATTTCTTTTGATGACATACCTAAATTAAACATTTGAAAAATACTCACCAATGAAATTCAATCAAGAACTATAAGAAAGCAAAAGAAATGCATTCTCCACCTTCGATAAAAGAAGGACTAAGAATTAAGGTATCAAAATTCTTTATAATGTTCACCATAGCCCTTCATAAATACACCACTGTTTTCTGCAATTATAATTTAGAAAAAATTTCCTTGACTAAAATTTCTTGCTGTTTGTGCATCTTTCCTGAGTTCAACTTAAAAAAATAAAATGAGGCTACTTTTTTCTGCATTTTCCCCCCCAAGAAAGTAATTACATTTTCCCCTTTCTCCCAGTTTTACCACAGTGATGAAACTCAACTGTTTCTAAGCAGACAATTAAACCAAGAACTTAAACTGCAGGCCCACAGTGTAAATGTCTGGTGCTAAATGGAAGACTTTGGAACTCTGGCTTTCCTTGTTTTTATCCAAGTAATTGTCTCAGTTTTTCCTAGAGCCTTCTGGTCCACCTGCTTCAGCCATTTCCCAGCAACAGTTTATCTCAAGACCTTGTATCTGAAGTTGGGATATAGGCTGAAATGTCATAAGATCCTGGGAAACATTAGAAAGAATTTTGTAAGATATGTGAAAGCATAATATGTACAACCCCTTGTCTTCTTATGCCTTATTATTATGCCTTTTCAAGAAAAACACAGTATACTGCAAATGTTTCCAAATCTGCACTCAATAAACAAATATGTAATGGTCTAAATCAGATGATTAACTTGTATGTTTAACTTTAATCAGGATTCTGCTAACTTCTTGGCCTCTCTTTTATATCTCTTCTCATCTTTAGGTGTTTAAGGTTTCCTTGTTCTTCTTAATTCAAAGTGATTCCGAGTTGATCAAAGAAAAACAACAAAAGAAAGCATGTTCTCATCTATTTTCTTTTACCACCAACAGCCTTCCTGAAAATTGTGAGGCGATTTCTTTGGAAGTCAAACTAAGGAGTTGGATGTGGGCACCTGCTGTGGCAGCGCTAAGTTCCAGAAGAAGCTTAACAAACGCCCTGTGCCATAGACAACGAAGGCCCTGATGGACAAGCTGGAGGGAGGAACGGTGGGGGAGAAGATGAAGACTAATCAAACTTTAAATAAACATATTAATTGGCACTTATAAAAAGAAATGGCTTAATATGCTTCCTAAGGTTGGTTCCACAGAGATTTGCCATGAGAATTTTCCTTTCGAGTTGGATTTAGGTTTGCTAAATGGTGACAAGAAAGTGTTAATAGCTAACCACTGTGGAATGAGCGCATAGCCTTATTCTGCCTGCAGGAGACTCCTGACATCTCAAAAATCTAAGGGAAGAAATGGAGACTTAGGACCTAGAGAAAGTACCTCTTCCTGTAAGTGCACTGCCTTCCTTTTCTAAACAAATTGTTGCGATAGTAAATGGATCCTGTGGATATAATGCAGTGAGAATACCAGTAAGAGATCTCGGCTGGACATTTGCGTAACATTTAAAAACAAGCCTCATGTGTGTTACCAGCTTTTGCAAAAACAGTCATTTTTATCATTCATTCATTCAGTTAACAAACAAAAACAGATTAAATTCCTATATGTCCCAGACGTGATACGACCATTTAGGGACACAAAGGGGGAACAAAATCAGAGTTTGTTTCTATCACGCTTTCCTGTTAGAGTGCACAGATGTTAAACAAAATAATCACAGTAATACAGGTACAACTGCAAACTGAAACACTTACTCAGAAAGAAATATAAACCCATGGGTGTGTGAAACAAAGGGAATTGACTTTGTTGGGAGTGATAGGGGCAAAAATCTGAAGAGTAGCCAAGGCAGCCAGTTGTAGTGGGCAGCCTAAACAACAGAGGGCAGAAGAGAGCATGCCAGGCAATAGGAGCCCAGCCAGCAAGGCCTCCTGTGGCTGGAAAAGCTGGAACCTGTGAAACTCCTCCTGAGGCTGGAGGAGAGCCCACACAGGGCCTTGAGGATGTTCATCCCTCGGGTTCTGAGAGCTGTGACCTATCAGGGTATTACTGTGGAGTCATGAACCTCCCCTACATTGCATGCCCTAATAAGACCTACATTTTATCAAATAAAGCCTCATTCTCCAATCTCCTCCTGGTTCATCCTAACAAATCACCCCTTCCAAACTAGGATTGAAGAGTGAGGGACAATGGAAAAGCACCAAGTCCATTCAGGGAAACAGCAGTGTAGGCACAGATTACATTCTAACATTATTGGTACTTTGGGGTCTTAGACACTTACAGCATATTTTCATATAGAAGCAAGCTGGGAATGGTGTTAGGTCCCAAGACTCACTCAGCAAAGCCAAAGTAAATTCATTAAGTGAATAAAGGTCAAACTGATTGAGCTCTGGGTGCACAAAGTCAAAAAGTACAAAAATAAGGAAGAAAATAAATTGTCATGTTCCTGTGCAAAGCGTCATCCCAGAAAAATACTAAAATATGTGCAGTTTGCTTTAGTACCTCCCTTTCTGCACCTCTCTTCCACTTCACAGTGTCCCTCTCCTGGAATTTCCACGTGCTCTGAGGCCTTGGAGAGGTCCTTAGCCTCCCGCTCTGGTCACCTCACCTGGACCCATCCTTCTCCTGCTCTGAATTTACCCGCATCACCTCCCCCAAATCACAATGTTCATCCTTTCAGACTTCCTGGTCTAAGCCAGACTTTAGGTAGAAAGCAATTTGAAAGAGCTAATGCAGATGAGGAAGGAATGACTGATGCCCTCCTCAACTTCCCAGAAGTGTCAGCATTTTCACAAGAAGATTTGTTAATGCAAATGAATCTGAACTTTTAAATGGCAGAATTTCAGGTAAAGTAATACGTGAAGGTTTCTAAAATGTACAGCTTCTGTTGAGAAAATTAAAAAAAAAATCAATAGATGCCATTCTTTCGAAGTAACTCTGTCAATTTCCAAACTGATTCCTTGCATCCTGTCATCCTTTCCCCTAACCCTCTCCCATTCCCTCCTACCTAGATTTAGGAAGCCAAGTTTCTTTCACAGAAATTGTTGTAATGGTAAATGGATCCTGTGGATATAATGCAGTGAGAATACAAGTAAGAGATCTCGGCTGGACATTTGTGTATATGTGCCGGTCATTCGTAATTCGAGTGTTTACATGTCAGGGACTGCCACCCTGTCAAATAAGTTTGGAGTAACTTCTTTACTATAAATAACACATTCAATTAAACTTCAATAGCTTCAAGATTCTTCACTTTCAACTCAAATAGCATATAGAAGGTAACTGGGTAAAAAACATGGACAAAAATGGAAAATGTTTACCAAACTTTTATAGAAGACAAAAATATTTTGTCCAAATCTTAATGTGCATTTGATGGGATGAAGGGGAAAGAGTGGGTTTTCTATATTCATAAAAAGTAATATTGTCAGAGTAAGTCAGGCTCCATATTTATAGCTTATTTAAAGTTTATTTTATGTAAGTGTGCATACAAGTAGAGTACCGGGGGGACAGATGCAACATGCATTCAAAAATTGGACAAATTTTCCAAGTTTTTTTTCCTTGAATCATTGTACTTTGTTCTTTTGAGATAGGAATACTTTTTCCTAGTAACTCAATATGACTTTTTGACTTGAATTCCCCTGAGGGGAACAACAGCAAATCAGTGGCCTACACCCAGAGACAAACAGCAGAGCAGTGATGAATAGGAAAGAAAAAAAAAAAACAAAAAAAAAAAACACAGATTTTACTCATTTTTCATCCATTCAGCATTTTTTAACAACTGAACACCATGGAAAATCCCTGCAAAAACAGCATAACTTGTTAACAGTGTCTTAGAAACTTGAAGATGTGAATATACTACAAGATATTACTGAAATATGTATATTTACTAACTAACAGTAAAACAAAATGGAAATCCCCCAGTGTTTTTCTAAGAAAATACAGTTGGAATTGCAAAAGTAAAATAGTACAAAAGTCATAAACTTTTATTTTGAATCAATAGCTCAGAAAGCCATTTAGGAACTAGTACCTTGCCTATTTTTTAATGTTATTTTAAGTTCTATATTACTATAAAAATAGATTATCTTAGGAAAAAATGCCATATATATGTTCTTATAGATCAATGATTTTTAACAAGTATGCCACAGCATGCTGGTGTGCCATGAGAGCATCTTAGGTGTACAGTGAAAAATTTTAAAGATCATTAATTAAATCATTTTCAAAAGAAGTTCATTAATTAAATCATTTTCAAAAGAAGTTCAAAGCACATTAAGTATATTCATTTTTTACTCTTTTATTTGATCAACATAATGCAAGCATACTGTGGAAGTTTAACTATAGGTTCAGGTGTGCCAGGAGATAAAAAGGCTGAGAAACACTGTTATATATAGATATATATTCACACACATGCATACAAACAACATTTATTTTTGTGATATCTCCAAAAACTTGCCATATGATTTATTTTTAAACTTTTATAGTACTATGCACAAGTATTTGTTACATATGTATGTATGTGAGTGTATACATATAATTTACACGGATGAGATAGCATTTATTTATCTAAAGGGTCCCTTTTATTTTTCTTTTGAGACAGTCTCAATTTGTCACCCTAGTGCCATGGTGTCATAGCTCACAGCAACCTCAGACTCCTGGGCTCAAGCGATTCTCTTGCCTCAGCCTCCTGACTAGTTGGGACGACAGGCGCCCGCCACAACCCCAGGCTATTTTAGAGATGGAGTCTCACTCTAGCTTAGGCTGGTCTCAAACTCATGAGCTCAGGTGATCTGCCTGCCTCGGCCTCCTCAAGTGGTGGGATTACAGGCATGAGCCACCGTCCCCAACCCTAAATGGTCCCTTCTTCAACAAACTCAATTTATATACAATATACTTGAAAAGTAGAATTTTTAAAAAGTAGGATTTTCACATCCAGCTTAGAAGCAGTGGTTCTCAGTATTGGCTATATATAAAATCATGTGCTATTTTTACAAATCCTGATGCCTATACTACACTCAAGAATACTGAGAATGAAGGGGTAAAAGCATGATTTTTAAAACGCTAAGATGGTTATAACATACAGCTAAGTTTGAAAACCATAGATTATATGTCACAAATTTATTAGACTACTTGCAGAGAAATGACCCCTAAGATTCTCAGTCAGAGAATAGTTACGTTTATTTCAGATGCAGTTCTCAAATTTTGCTCATCTGGTTTCTGGCTTCATAGTTTGCAGACTGAGAGCTTTATGAAAATATAAGATAATAAAGAAGCAAAAAATGAAGTACCTAAACAGAATTGCATTCTAGCATAGGGAAAAACGGGCCTATAAATGTTTAACAGGCTGCGTAATATATAGCACAGTGCATTAACTCGTATGTCAAGTGACTTTAAATTACTTTTTTAAATGTTGAATAATCAGTAATGATAGAATGTCTGTATAGTCTAGAAACATTTTCATCAAAAATGTCCCTAAAAGTTGTAATATTTGAAAAGATACAATTTTGTTCACCTGATCACATCATTCTTGACTGACCCAGATAAACCAGGATAACGTGTCTGTATTCTGTGGAAACTTTTTCATGTGGGTATCCTCTCTTCGCTGGTCTACATGGCTAAGGGACCACAGCCTTCCCAGTGATGCGTGTTATGAGTTGGCCAAGGGTACTGTGAGCAGGCCACCCCCACTCTCGCTGGCACCCTGGGAATCTCTCTCAAGGCACGCATGGCACTCTGCTCCTCACCCATCCCTCACCAGTGCCCTTCTATTCTGCTCTCAGTATAGTCAGGTGGGAGGAAGATAAAGGTGTGTGCAGGCAGGGTGGCCACAGCTAGCCACTGAGGGATGAAGAGTAGGACTCAGGGAAGGAAAGGATCCTAGGGTGAGGCAGAAGTTGGAGCCAAAGGAAATGCCAAGGCTCACAGGGTCAAAAAGAGATGCTGTTCAGTCCATAGATGTCTTTACATCCAGAATAAAACAGAACAAGGTTGTAAAATGTAAATTAGAAAGGGCTTGGGGAGAGTGAAGAGATTAAATATAGTTAGAAGAAAAGTAGGTGAGAAAGAAGTTGAGATGAAACAAATAAAGACTTATTTTCTTATTGTCAAGCCATCTAAAAATCCAACAGCTCCGGAAAGTGAAGGTTTGCGAATTATGAGCAGGTATCTGTTCTCGCACCTACCCACCGAACCTTCTCTCCTTTTGAGCATCTCAGCTCCAGTTCTTTGGGGGATTGGTAGTGTCACCCATACCAATCATTCAGTTAATTGGAGACAAGTGTTCGCCTTTCAAATGATCACACTTTGTAAATGGTGACTTGACGTTGGTGAGCACAGAAAAGATAAAACCCAAAGTTTCAGAGCAGGGTTGCTCACACTTTCACATGCATCTGAGACCTTGTTAAAATGCAGATGTGGCTTCAGTAGGGGAGGGAATTGAGATTGTGCATTTCTTGCTCTTTAATTTTTTTTTAATTGACAAATAATTGTATATATTCATGGGGTACATACTGATGTTTGGATACACATAACGGACAGTGATCAGATCAGGATGATTAGCATACTCATCACCTCAAGCATTCTGCATTTCTAACACGCTCCCAGGCGCCGCAGATGCTGCCCTACCAGTCCAAGGACCACACTGTGCATCTTAACAAGGTTCTCCGGAATATTCCCCCCTGGGCAAATAAAGCTAGAAAGTGTGTTGGGTGCACATGAATGCATCACTGCCGTGGAAGATGGGGACAGCCTCCGGTCACTCGGGAAAATGAAGACAGTAGCTGCATGTGTTGGATGAGACTGGGAGGAAGCTACTCCAGACCTCATTTTGTGGAGGTGACCTCATGGAGATCACTGAAACGGACTAGCCTAGAAAAGCAAGCCAGGATGACCACACCTCCTTCTCTTAGTGTTACAGGCCTCTTTCCCCTTTATTTCCTTGACCTGTACAACACTTCATTTCTTGCCTCCTACTTTGCAAGTACTATAAAAAAAACAGCGTAGCCTCTTGGGTCAGATTGTCTGGGTTCATGTGAATTCTGGCTTCACCATTTAAAGAGGTTATTTAACCTCTTCAAACCTCTGCTTTGTCCCTCTGGAAATAATGAACCTAGTAATATTACTTACTCCTTAGACTTGCTGGGCGGATTAAATAATATCAGCTACATAAAATGCCCAGCAAATCACCTGGCAGCACTGGCTTAGCATGGAGAATAAATTCATGAGTTGATTTTGTTAGTATTTTCTTGGGACAGGAGACGTTGACCTGAATCCCCCACCCAAAGTTTTAAAACATTTCTATGCTTGTCTTCTCTCCCCAGCCCCTTCCCATACCCAGGAATGAAACTTTTCTAAAATATCTACACCCACTCTCCTATCATTGCATACTATTTTATTTTATTTTTCTATTCTTCCCCCCCCCCATCAAAATAAAGCCTTAGAACTTTGTAACTACGCATCAAAGTGACAATTTGTGGCAATGCTGCCTGCCCAGCCCCACCCACCGTGTAAACCCAGCAGACCCCTGGTGGATGGTGACACACTAGAAGGAGATTTCTATGAATATACGTTCTTATTTCCCACACAAAATAGGTTAATTCATGAGGAATATTTCTGTGGCAATCATTAGCAGCAAAGGTTTCTGTTTTACTAATATGGAAAAATGAGCTTTAACATTTGAGAAAGTATCTTCAAGATCCTAGAAAAGTAAGATACACTATAAAAAACAGGGACAATGTGCTGTTTCTTGTCTAGAGAGTAAAAGTAATAGAAATACGACTGGAAACTAACATGTATTGAGGACTTGCTAGATACCTGAAACCATATGTGGCTTTGATCTTTGATCAATTCTTACAAAAACCTTAGAAGTCAAATTCGTTACAGTAAAAAGAAATAATAAAAACACAATTTCTCTACATTAAAAAAAAAAAAAAAAATCCACCTTTCAGCTGGAGACGCCATCTTCCAGTAATTCACCAAAATGATAAACACAACGGGAAAGAGGAGAGGCACATGGTACATGTTCTCTAGGCCTGTTAGAAAACATGGAGTTGTTCCTTTGGCCACATATATGTGAATCTACAAAAAAGGTGATATTGTAGACATTGAGGGAATGGGTACTGTTCAAAAAGGCATGCCACACAGATGTTACCACAGCAAAACTGGAGGAGTCTACAGTGTCACCCAGCATTCTGTTGGCATTGTTGTAAACAAACAAGTTAAGGGCAAGATTCTTGCCAAGAGGATTAATGTTCGTATTGAGCATATTAAGCACTCTAAGAGCCGAGAAAGCTTCCTGAAACGTGGGAAGGAAAATGATCAGAAAAAGAAGGAAGCCAAAGAGAAAGGTACCTGGGTTCAACTGAAGGGCCAGCCTGCATCACCCAGAGAAGCCCACTTTGTGAGAACTAACGGAAAGGAGCCTGAGCTCCTGCAATCCATTCCCTATGAATTCATGGCATAATAAGCATATAGCACAGCACAGGAGTACCAGTGGACCCATGTTTTTAGGTGCAAGAACCTATTTATTCCCCATGAGCTCATGGCATAATATGTGTACAGTATAGCACACAGGATAACCAATAGACCCCATGTAACAGTGATACAAGGTGCTGGAACCTATTTCCCATGAATTCAAAAGTCAATCAACACTTTGCCACATTCAATAGCAAGGTGCCTCCCTGACCTACTGGAACCTCTTCTCCTATGAATTCATGGCATGGTAGACACAAATAATAGTATAAAAATGTTTCTTGCTCATTCACTACAAGTGGTTTTTTTTCCCCCCAAAGAAGTATTAAAGCAAATTTTAATGTGTCCAAAAAAAAAAAAAAAAAAACCCTTCCCTAGCTATGGATTTTTTCAAATACTGTTTTAATATCTAATAGAAATAACTCATATTTACTAAGTTATAATTACTAGCTTTACAGAGATCATACACCTTAGTAAATGCTGTCCTGAGTTATCTCCTTTAATCCTGCCAATGCAGGGCTAAGGAAATAGGGTGCTATGCAGATAAGGAACAGAGCTTCTTGTGGATGCCACTGAGATCTGACTCCAGGTTAAACTCCTAGCCTCTCTAAAACTACCCTTCCCAATTAACCCCTCTAGATTAGGTGATAACATTCAAGGGACACTTCCTTAAACTCTAGAAAGAT
Source organism: Loris lydekkerianus (assembly GCA_963574355.1). Lineage (NCBI taxonomy): Eukaryota > Metazoa > Chordata > Mammalia > Primates > Lorisidae > Loris > Loris lydekkerianus. The sequence continues at coordinate 59,994 of CAUYPK010065982.1, read as the reverse complement.
CTGCAAGGGTGGTAACAGTCCTTTCTTATTGCAGTATGCCCTCCACAGCCAGCACAAGCCTGACTCCCGATCTGGGCTTCACAACCCTTCCCTGAATCGTGTCCTTTTTAACCAATGTCAAAGGCGAAAAAGGCACAGAAGCAAGTAGTCTCAGGGTGGCATGCGGGTACACTTTAGTCAAAGAAAATGCGAAAAGGTTAAATGTGTAAACCACCTCTGAAAGGCACAAGGAAGAAAATGAATACCAAGTGTTTATGGATCCAGAGAAAGTTCACACAAATGGGAGGATGTCAGTTCTTTTCAGTTCTTTGTAAAGTCAAAAATAGCTGCATTGCAGAAAGAGTGAGAATATTTCTGAACATAAAGGAGAAAATCATATAGAAAAACTTCATGTAAGGGGTGGAGGCTGAGTGACTGGCTACCAAAATGCAGAGAGGAATCCTGCCCTAGCTAGAGCATGGCCCCTCCCTGCTTTCAGGGCCTCAGAGTCGTCACCTCGAAAAAACGTCCATGTCTGGACAAAGTAAATATTTTCCAGCACCACACAAATAGTTTTCAAGTGTCTCTCCACGGGAGAATCTGAAATTCTGGTAACAGAAAAGTTGGGAGGCAACTACCCCACTCTGAGACCACTGTGCATTTCATGAAGTTGGGAAATTCATACTGGACAGGCACTGCCAGGGCTGCACATCCACAGAAGAGTGAAAGAGCTCACAGGAGAGTTTTTCTCTCACCATTTATGTATCAAAGAAAGTCAAGTCTCCCCTCCAGCAGGGATATAGAAATACAAACAAGGTTGCCTCCTGAACCACCAGCCTGGTGGGGAGGGCACACGCTGCCCCCTCGCTTGGGTAGGACCTGGGAGGGCAGTATTCTACATCTGGTATGTGGAAAGCATGTCCATACACCTTGAGAGACAGGGTCTTAGTGACGACATCACAAGTGTGCTAATCTGACACCTATCTTGGGCGAGAAGGCAGTAACAGAAATCAATAAATCATTCCCTTCTCTGCTCTAGGTCCCCTGCTGGACCCAGGCTTGATCCCAAACATTCAGCTGGCCAAGAATCTCTAGTCCCCTTCCCTGTCCCAGCTCCTACTTTCCCAGGACTGAATGCCACTCCCATGAACTGCTAGTTGGGGAGGATCCTCTCCCTCCCAGACTTACTGCAGAATGCCAATCCCAGGCCTGCCTGGCTTCTGAGTTGGCCTGTGGCCTAGAATTTCTTATTGCTGGCCCCACCTGTCAGACTGGGTATGCTGAAATGCCAGGCCTGAACTTGCTACACCCTTTGGACGCTGTATCTTGGACCACCCAGCTGCCTGCACAGAGGCCAACTTCTAGATCCAGGTTAGGGGCTCCAAACCCACGTCCCTATTAATAACGGGGTGCTTCTGCCATGTCCCAACCTCCTCGTGCTGCCCAGTGGCTCTGTGTGCCTGGCTTTCTAGTGCATCTCATAAGCCTCAGCATTTCCTGCCTCCTTCTCATCTGGCATGCAAAACTGGGAAACAGCCCCAAATCACATCCTTTCAATTCCAGGTGGTCTGTGAGAGTTTAATTTCCATGTTGGATACCAAAATAGGGTATGGTAAACACAGCCATCCTCACTGCATCTCATTTGTACCCCAGGAGTTCTTTCTTCCAGAAACATCATCTCTGAAGTGACTCTGTAAGTTAGGCATCTCTATCTAATATTTGGGGCCACAGGGTCCCCCTCATGTAACAGAGACAACTGAAGCAAAGCACCAGCTCCTGCACAATCTCATCCAAGCAAAAGGGCTGGAGGGGGACAAGGCAGGTGCAGAGGTAGATGTCTATCTTCTCTCTAGTCTAAAGGCAAAAGTAGGTTCAGGTTGAAATCTAAGTAAACTTTAAGAATCTTGGTGTGGGAAGATGATCTCCACGAGAAAAGCCTAAAAACATTGAAGTTATGCAATGTGACTGCTGCGGACGAAAACCAAAATTATGAAGGCTGGCCTGAGGGATCATGCTGATTGCTTGATTTCTATTTTTTGTTTGTTTGTTTATTTCTTTTTGAGACACAGTCTCACTTTTTTGCCCTGGGTAGAGTGCAGTGATGTCATTTGGTTCACTGTAACCTCAAACTCCCAAGTTCCAGTGATCCTCCTGCCACAGCCTCCTGTGTGGCTGGGGCCACAGGCACCCACCACAACCAGCTAACTTTTCTAATTTTAGGAGAGATGAGGTCTTGCTCTTGCTCAGGCTGGTCTCAAACTCCTAACCTCAAGCAGTCAAGCCAGCTCGGCCTCCCAGAGTGCTAGGATTATACACATGAGCCACTGAGCCTCCCCTTGTTTTCTTATTTAAAAATGAAATGGGAAGGTGGGTGTTTGGAGCCACTCATACACTATTTATTTGAATGTGAAAAGATCATGCCAGGTCTTCTGAAATTTGGCAGTGAATTCAGGGAAAATTCCCAGATGGTCAAACAGTGATTTCACAACATCAGGACACTGTTTCTCACCTTTCCAAGTTTCTCCACTTCCCAAGCACGCCTTCATGACCAACCTCGCAGCGCGTGCCTGAGACTGAAGCCCTGGGTGAGCCACTGCTGTCTGCACAGGCTTCGGGGAGTGAGGGCAGTGACTCGGTTCTGCTGGGCCTCCCTTCCTTCAACCTCAGAGAGGTGGTGGTGATAAGGAACTAGCTAATTCAACGGGGGTGTTGTTAGGAACAAGTGAGATTATGTGTGTGAAAACTCTTAGGAAAGCGTGAAGTATGGTACACATTGTCCTTTCCTATAAGAGAACCTCCTGTGGGTGTATTTTCCATGTACAGACACTTACAGCTGGCGACACACTGCGTTTCTGTGACCTGATTCTATATGGCCATTCCTATTAGATTATAAGCTCCTTGAGCACAGGAAGTGTGTCTCGTTCACCACTATAAATGCTCAGGGCCTAGTGTAAGTAGATAGTCGGTGCCGCTTGAATAAATGGCAAAGTGAAATCATAAATTTGCTTGACATTAATGTGGTGGCTTACAGGACAGGGGCAAGAGAAAAGTACCTTAATTTTTACAGTTTTTATATCGCTACAGAAAAGAGTTAAATTTCTTGCCTTGCGTTTGTTCCGCTTTTTTCCCCTACATGGAACACACAGAATTCATTCTAAGGAAAATGTAACAAAGACTCTGGTCATGCTTTCTAGGAGTTTGCCAAATGCTCATTTCTACACAGGGGGAGAGCTGCTACATGCGTAACAGTCGGTCGACTCGTTGATTCAACTGATTGGAAGGAGTGAGCAGGATGAGGACACCTCTCACATGGCACTCTTCCCCCTACAAGGGAACCTAAGAAGTGTGGGTCTTCATTAGTCTGGTTAAATTTATATTTCTACATAGCCCAGCACCTCACTAGCTCTATATGCTGAAGGTAATTTTTTTTTTTCAGGAAACAATAAGATGATTAAAGAATTGTTCTTAGACTACATTCTACTTGTATGGCCACCAAATGAAGTACAGACGATCTGCTCCTATCACTCATCCCCTTGGTTCTCTGTCTCTCTGCTTGAAGAGTCTGATTAAGGGGTGTATGGGTCACTCTGAGCAGAAGCTGTTAAAACGATCATTTTACCTTTAATGAAGAACATCAGTATTTTTAACTGGCTCTATCTATTAGGAAGTGCTTTAGAGAGCACATGGTAGTGGACTGTGGGGTTTACTGCTAAGGGAGACATAACGTGCAGCAAGTGGTGGATTCAAATAGTCAGGAATGTTTTGTTCCTGTTCATTTGTAATGAATAGAAATTAATATCATAACAAGCGGATATTCTATTTAACCACTCCACAGAGGATATGTGAAGAGTAATGATAACTTCTTGGCTTATTTTATTATTATTGATACGACAGTGGAAGAAACCCAAGATCATTTTCTAAAGATATGGCTGAAAGGGGGAATCCATTTATAAGGAAATAACCGCCGTGCTAATGACAATAGTTGTAAGTCTTAAATCCCTTACTCCTTGAGGCGACTCAGGGTCCAACACATAACTATAAGGTAAGGGACAAATATTACAGTGAGGAATACAGCAAGGCCCTGTGTTAAACTGGGATGGATGAACTGCTGTAGACAGAATCATAATATGTTTTCTTGTCCAAATGTTACCTGTCTCACTGGGATAGTACCTGGGAAATGAGGAGAGGATTGAACCCAAATTCAGCTCCAATTTATGCCTTCAAGATTAGTTTATGAAAACGTAAATACTGGCATTTTTGCAAATTACAGCTGCCTTGGGGCACTAGCAGGTGATCTCTTAGGTAAACTAGTGATATGGAATTTCAAGTTTGAATACCACAGGTCATAGGCTTATGTGTTTGTTTATGCTAGATGGTGTTTGTTGACAAGCAACATGGTCCCAGAGTCCACCCCCTAAGTTTAAAGCCCCCCTTATCAGAGTGCTAGCTTCTTCTGAGTTCCCTTAAGGAAGGTGGTAGTGGGTGGTCATGGGTACTATAACTTATTCAAAAGAAAGGGTAAAGTAACAGGCCCCCAAATGTTTTGAGAGCATAACTAAGAAGAAAACAACTCTCATTAAAGCAATGAAACAAATTTCCGGTCTTCTGAATACAATAAAAGAGTTTTCCAATTGATTATTCCAAAGGACCCATAGCCACTATGAAATCACATGTTTCACTAGCACCTATGAGAAACACCTGGGCAACAGAATGGGCCAGCCAGATCCACACAAACCACCAAGGAGCTCTCAGGGGCCTCTGCTGAAAGGCTCTCCAGCAGCAAGCTGACGGGGGCTCAGAGTGCTCAGCTCAGAATCTGCTGGAGACTTGCATAAAGAAACAAGCTGAGCTTTTGAATTCTGCTGACAGCTTTTTACTTCTGGACCCAGTGAGATAAGAGCAGCAACTTTCTTAGCTTAGCTGCCCAGGAGGCAGTTTCTCAAAAACAGGGAGAAGGCAGCCAAGTGAAAGTTCCTGACCACGTGTGTGCTGTGTTGAACACAGCAGACCAAGACCTCAGCATGCACGCAGAGTCCCACATTAGAAACCTGCCAAAGAGGGCCATACATGAGGCCTAAGCAACCTGCGGGCATGCACTGTTTCTGACTTTTATACAACATGTGGAATTGTGTCTACAAGCACAGTGACAGTTCACACAAAGAGCAAGGCTGATGGCTTCCTGGTGAGCTGGCTGTCTCATCTGCTCTGTAGGCCTGCAAATACGTTTGTGAAGGTTCCCTGGCCTGCACGCACGTATTAGGGGGACCTTTCCTACCATCCCCCACTGGGCTTTGCTCACTCACGTTCATACAGGCACAGAAGTTAAGTGAATGCTTACACTTTCCCCATTTTAATGAGCTACTTTCCTTTAGATTTTAATCCACTGTACTATTAGTGATTTATAACAGATTCATTACTACATGTCTACAATAAATTCTACTTTCACAGTGCTGTGCACATCTTGCCACATGGATATTTCCTTTGAAAAGAATTATTTGGGTAATGCTAATAATTTGGGGGGTGCAGCTTTTCTTTTACCATGGAATGAGCAGGACAGAGGGACCCCAGATCAATTGCTTCCACTGTGTCACTAAAGCAAGGTATCAAGCCCCACACACCCTGTGAGCCAGCATTCTAAATGGCTGTCAAGTAAGTTAGGAAAGCTAGAATTTGGTAACCCCCAAACATGCTTTCTTATGGTATTTCTTGGCCTAACTTGATAGATTGATTGTGAAAACATACACTAATTTTTCAAATGCAAAACAGACCCTCTTGTTTTAGGGCCTGCACAAACAGAGGAATAGGAGAGTGGAAACAGCGTAAACAATGTTGTTTATATCCAAGGCCTGAGAAAACTGCTGCACTTTCCTCCGAAATTGCAGGAAGTATCAGAGTGACCCCCACCCATTAAGGTGGAATAAGAACCATATTTTCTATGGGAGTGAATACCATTTTTCAGATGTATTGACGTTAACTGATCTCAAAGCAGGAGCACAATTAAAAACGGGTTCCCTCCTCTAAACTGCAATTGAAAGGGCAGAAAATTCCAACCACAGACAGCCCTGAAGAGTGAAAACTAAGTGAATCCGAACATGGCAAAAGGCCTGATGTGAGAAACATTGAACACTTTCATGGTTCTGCTTCCCTTTTGACCTCGAGTAGAGGCACGGAGATGGTTCTTTATAGGTGTAAACCTAAAGAGGACCATTCCTGCCTCAAGACTAGCCCAGCAGTGGGCTGAAGTTTTGCAATCGCATTGAACTAGGCCTATTTCATTCTTTTTTTCATCAGTTGGCTTCCTTAATACATTTCTCCATTTTATTTTCTTCTTGTTACAAAACTATATTTAAAAGCAAGCAACAGGAAGCTTTTACTTGGGAAGTTGAGGTTTGAGCACTCAGCCAGCAAACAATGAGCTGGAGAGATAAAGATGCCATGCAAATGGTCGGGAACAGACCTTCGCTAGCTTCCTGCCAAAGTTGACTTGTGAGCATGTGCAAAGCCCCGATACGGACTTACAGTGCTATTTTGCTTTTATTTACACCAATTTATTTGTTCCTGTGAGAACACCCTATAAAAACAAAGTATGGAGACAAACAATGGGTTGCCCTGCCATCTCCTCCTTGCCAGGGCTTTTATTTTACACATTATCAAATGTTTCCATCAGTGGAGTTCAGCCCATTCATTCAGCTCTGTGAATCACAACCCAGATCATATTGCACTGGGGGGAAAGAAAACCTAGGCACAGCCTGAATCATTGAAATGGGAAAAAAAGAAAGGTCTCCCAATCACTCTTTGCCTTTGACACTTAACAAACAGATTTGTGGTCCTTTATAACACTCCAAAATGGCCACCATGTCCCAAAATGGTAAAGTTAAATAGAACTTTTTAAAAAGTAACTTGCGAATCCATCACATAATTTTATCTCCATTCCCTTTTTTGGTTCCCTTCTCCAAACAGGTATCCATGTCAAAGGAGAGCTCTTGAGTTGGGGGTTTGTTTGACCTAGGTCACGCAAAGGTCAAGCTTTTCACCAGTTGTTAACACAAAGCTTCCAGCCAACCCACCCTCTAAATCCGGCTACACAGTCTGTTTCCATCTGCAAATGCGCTATGCACATTGGATTTTTCTCAGTTTTGCAGGAACTAACAATCCCTTCACTGTGAAGTGGTCTCAGTGACAAATAAATAGGTCAAACACTCTTCGGTGAAACTGTAGACGCTGAATTTGCCAAATATGGAAATGTAATGGATTTCGACTTTTTCACTTTTTAAAAAGGCTTTTTGAAGTGTTATTTTAAAACCAGTTGAACAGATTGCTTTATTCTTTTATTGAACTTCAAGGGATGCTGTCTTTTAAGCAGTTTTATGCGATCCAAACTATATTTTTGCCTCTCTGAAAGAGATCAATATTTATTCAGATTGATTTTTAAGATTTACATGTGAAAAATAGATAAAATTGGATCAAATATAAACCAAAACTAATTCTGTCAACTCCCATGAAAGTCAATAAAGCCAAAATAAATTTAGCAGATTTCATCTACCTGCATTTGAGAATTGTTTTACTTCATTATTTCTTATAAACTTACTGAGCAGAAATTTGCTTAACTCTTATCCAAGCTTCCCTTACTGAAACAATAAGACTCTCTATGGAATATTTTGCACTTGAATATTATCACCAGGATAGCATATGGCAAACTAGCAGTAGGCAGTTTATCTTCATCCTCTTTGTAAGCTAAAATTAGCACCATGCTTTTGCAGCACTCTGCACTTGACTGGGGCCAGGTTGATATTACCCACAATGCCAAGCTTGTTCCACATCCTGCTAGCTTCTAATATTTAGGCAAATTGGTTGAAGGTTTATACTAACAATCGTAGATACATTGTAATGCAATAAAACTCTGAAGTTAGGCCAATCATAAAAAGTAAGACTGCTCTATAAGGAATCAACCTGAAAACCCATTCTGCATCCTAAAATATATAATGTTTCAACTACAAAGTAGTTCAAATGTTCACAGAGGCTAATTGTACTGAGAGGGATATTTGTAAGGCTCCTAAAGCGAGACACAATTATCTCCGTAGACAACCAAGGCTTATTTTTCTACTTGTTTACCATATTCAGTTTTTCTTGGTCATATGTCCTTGGCACTAAAAATGCATTGTTGTTAAGAATTAAGTATGCACTTTCAGAGGATTAAATGAAGGTGATCTGCCAATGGAAAGAGCTTATTCCTTATTCTTTAAACAGGAAAGCAAGCTACTGGCTAGCTCTTTGAAAGGATTACAACACAAACAATGATTTTAAAAACAATGGAAAGGGGTCAAATAATACATCCCTTTTAGTTGGCCTGTAGCAGTGTGTTATCTTCTCATCAAATAGTTAAAAAAAAAAAAAAAAAAAAAAAAAACTTTAGGAAGAATTAACTTAGAAAACACAAGATTGACAGATAAGCAGCCAAGATATATTTACATTTGCAAGAGAGGACACCTCCATCTTCCTTACCTTCCCATTTTCAATGTCATTTATTAAGGCAGATGTTATACTGACAAGACTTTGCTGAAATTTTCACTAACCAACATCAGCCTGAAGTTCTATTACCCCTGTGTGTTGGAACAGATGTATTCAGCTTGTTAAATACAAGATAATAAGCAAAGGCTGATATTGTCAGCTGATTTTTATCAGTAGATTAAAAAAAAATCTTTATCAGTGCTTGAAAGAAGAAAAAGGAAAAGATAATTTCTCAAAAGTTCATTGTTTATTTGACCTTATCATAGTATTCTCAGAAGTATACATTTTACCAAAGGAGAAAAACACAAAAACCCTTCACAGACTGTGTAAGGCAGCTTAATACATGATCTAACTAAAATGATCTTCCATTTGATATATTAATCCCCTTATCCCAGTTATCCCTGAACCACACCCATCCTCCACCGTAAATAAAGTATATTTGTTGGGGGGAGGGGGGCACAATATAAATATCTAAATAGGCAAATCACTTGGAATTTTCAGTAAACCATAGAAAACACTTATCTACTCCACATTTAATCAAAAAGCTAATATATATTTTACACCTTTTCAATTATACCTATACGCAAAAGAATCAAATCCATAATATTACTTTGCATCCAGGTACTCAGATAACTCAGATATTGAGACCATTCTGCACTTTTTGATTACTGTTGCCAATGCCAAGTCCTAAATTCAGAACTTCTCACTGAACGTGAAATTACGTGGCATTTACCTTCTGCAGACTTCCATCTATGTGTAAAATGATTATTGAAGTGTCTTCATTCTGTCTAGATTTGTAAACAAAGTTTTAACTTGGTTCTTAGAATTTTGGTATATCAAACCTAACAAGAAACATTTCAAACACCTAACCCAACTTCTGTTGTTTACAAAAGAAATTTCATCCCTGCAAGGTTACACGATTTGTGCAACCGAAAGTACATGGCTCATAAGTTACTCAAGTCCAGGATGTAGCCTGCACTCCAAGGACAGCGGTCTTGCAAATATGCCACACAGCCTCTTGGAAAAACACTTAAAAGCTCTCAGCATAAAATGCATATAAACAAATATTTAAAATAGAAACTGATCACCATGAGCTGATCCTCACGTAGGCTTGCACAACTATATTCTCCTGATGTTTCAGCATCTGTGTCCAAAGCACCAAAATAAGTGGTTCAACACTTTGATGGGGAATACAGGTGCAGTCGAAATGTCTATCTTCTCAGAAATCATGGATTCTTAATTATTGTCATTGAAGAGAAATATATATAATAATATATGCACATTTGTCTGTATCCACATACATAGACAAAGTAAATATGGCAAAACATTAACAATTGGTGAAATAGAATAGTAGTTAGCTATAGATATTCACTGTACCATCTGGTTCTATTTTTCTGTTGTATGAAAATATTCAGAATAAAAAACTTAGAAATTGCTAACAAATAATATGTGGGGAAGAATCTCAAGGCAATGCTCTACAAAACTTGCCCTATACTTTTTCTTTTATGTAACATCCTAGGCTTTGGTATGAAGATCCCTGGACATTTGTACCATCTGGTGCCCAACAGAACAGACATCATCAGCACAAGTATAAGAAATTCTTTTCTTTAAAAGGAACAGGATCATGTTGGATTTTTAGGAAACCACCCATACTCCTTAGAACAGGCATGGGTTTGTAGCTAATACCAAAAATTCAAGCACTTTACTGTGTCATGAGAGAATAAAGAAGAGAAAAATAAATTAAAACTGTCAAAATAGGAAGTGGACCCTCTATGCTCTCATCACAACCAGGCTACAGAACTGTCCATATAAAGAAGAGCTGGAAGAGACAGGAAGGACAGTGGGAGAGGGAGCATGGGCAGTCAGCACTCCTGATCATTGGCAGGTGGGAAAAGTAGTAGAGTTTTCCATAAACAAATAAAACCCTCCTTAAATATCTAGGTTTTCCTCCCCATCAACTCCCATTTTCCTATTCACTATTAACAGGCAAGAGATATTTTGAATGCTATTTTATTAACCGCAATTGCTATACTCCTAGTCTTTAAGACACACAGTGTTTGGTAAACTTTCTCTGTTTAATAGTAAGAGTTGTCGTATCTTAATATTTACCAATAACACTGACATCCTGAAATACAAAAGCCTGATACTGCCCAATAGCTTTACAACAAACCAAAGGTTTTTATGACAAGATGAGATCAGAGATGCAAAGAGAAACTTCACTGGTGGGCAAATACATTTCCTACCCTAACAGAAGACCCCTAAGGAAACTCAACTATCACACACTTTGCCAAAAGGAGGCATGCCATCCACATGTCATCTTGACTGGCACTGCAAACTTCACTTTCTCAGAGACACATTAATATAGGGTATAGAGGAGACATGAACAATTGTTTAAAAGGAATCCAGTGGGCCCAAAGGCCTTACGGTGAGAATGGTATCAGTCTATGTCTCCAGTTATTCACTTCCTTGTCACTGCCTGCTCACATAAAAGTAGCAGACTGAGGGGACATTTGAAAGAGATAGACAGTAGAAAGGAATCCTCTTTCCGAGAAACTCTCAATGGCCCACCAAGATGAGAATGCCCTCTGTCCTGACACAGAAGGGCAGACAAACAATCTCCATTGTAAAATGAAGACCCATTTGGGAATAGTACTAGATTCTCAATTTCTTGTTATGCCATCACTCATACCCAGAAATGAGCGCCCATCCTAAACAGAGTCTCTCTTTTCTGTGGAGAAAAATAAACCAGCTGATGATGGTGGTGGTGGTGATGACGATGGCAGTAGCTAACACATACACGAAGCTTACCATGTGCCAGGCCTGGTTCTACGTTCTGTATATTAATGTGTTTAATTTTCTGGACAATCCTGTCAGCAGATACTAATACTACATCCATTTACAGGTAAGTGTAAGCTATCCCTCTGCCCCCCAAAATCCATATGGAAATCTGATTGAAAGTCTGTTTTCCATGAGGAGAGACCAATTTTAGATTGCTTCAGTTCTAATCGAAACCCCTTCATGCCTTCCAATTATTGGAGAGCATCAACCACATTGAATGAAACAGTAAGTAAACCCAACAGAGAAACCACATCAGGAAATAGATTTGTACCAGATATTTCTTAGTTGAATGTCGAAGGGAGAATCAAACACTGAACTATAAATCCCTTGAGTGCAGGGATTGGTCTTATTCATCTTTTTCATCTCATGACTTAGCACAGTGCCTCATATACCAGGAGGTACTCTGTGAATGAGTGAAGGAGCAAACAAATGAATGAATGAAATATAATGCTAAACAGTGTCTGATCACTTCCTTCTAAAGATCCTTCCTAACACATCATTCTCTCTTCTCTTCCTAATGAGGGAAGGAACTGGTGGATGCATTTCAGAAATAAGTCGGCAAAGAAGATACCATTACTAGGTTCTTCTTAACCTGGTACAAAAGAAAATTGTCAAAGTTGGAAATCTGACTGATTGAGACCAGGCTGTTCTCTCAATTGTACCCTGTCAGACCTTAGGTAATCCCACCTATAAAATAGAGACCTGGGGCTGGGCATGGAAGCTCATACCTACAATCCTTGCACTCTGGAAGGCTGAGAGGAGAAGATCACGTGAGTTCAGGAGTTTGAGACCAGCCTGAGAAAGAGAGAGACCCCCATCTCTATTAAAAATAGAAAAATTAGCTGGGTGTGCTGACATGCACCTGTAGTCCCAGCTACGTGGGAAGCCGCGGTAGGAGAATCGCTTGAGCCCAGGACTGCAGTAAGCTACAAGGAGGTCACTGTACTCCAGCCTGGGTGATAGAGGGAGACCTGGCTCAAATGAATAAATAAAGATATGAATATCTGTCCTACCACAAGAAGTTGGGGTAAGGCTCACAAACTAATGGCAGCAGGCACATTGCATAAACTGAAAGTGTGAAAAAATAGTTATTTGTTTGAAAATGTCCCAATCCTCTAGCATTGCACCCTGAGCACACAGCACGTATTCAGTAAATATTTGTTAACTAATGGAAGATCAGAACAAATGAGCCACAAGTCTGTGATCCTTTAAATTCCAATTCATAAGACTTTCTCTAAGAGGCTCAAAATTGCCAGGGTCAACCTCAGTGGGAAGAATAAAACCAGTCTCAGGTAAATGCCACTTATTTCTTTAGGTTAGAGTTGGAAATGTTACATCCAACTCCACATCAAAATAAACGATACTGTCAGGCTTATGGAGAAGCAAGACTGATGAGGATGAAGAGGAGGTCAAGGCACCAGGTTTGGGAATCGAGCCAGTGGCCTCCACCCCTTGCACGCTTCTCTTTCTGCCCTGTCCTCCCCTGCATCCCAGGTCACGCCATGAGCTGAGAAACGGCAGCGTCACTGCTGTCATTTTTGCTCCTCTGAAATAGGAACCTGGATTAGCTCTAGCTGGCTGAAGCTCAACCCAGATAAGTCCAGAGCAATGCTGATAGGCAGCAGGAAGGAATTTGAGGAAGTGACAAGAAATGCCACATCATGCACCATAAAGAAAGCTTTCCCACAAAGTGGCCTGGGAGGTGGCTGCCCGGGGACTGGTGCTCAGAAAAATGCAGATAAACGCAGAAGTCTTTCGTAGCACCAGGATAGAGAGCCAGCCACAAACAGGTCACGTCCTTGCCACATCCTTCAGTGACTACCAGGAAGAATACAGGAAGCCCCCTCCCTCTGCCCCCACCCCCGACCCCACCATGCAGCCAAGAGGAGCCGGGCTGTGGGTCCTGGGTGCCCTCCTGCTGCAGGGACCCGGATGCCTGAGGTGGCAGACTTGCTTCCCTCATTTCTAATCACCGGGAATCCTGAGGCTGTGCTGTTTTTACAAAGATGCTAGGCTTTAGTTTTTCTGTTGCAGAAAAGGTATGTGCCATGTCATAAATAAACTCTTCCTAATTTCATTCTCCCAAGTAATGGACATCATAATAATCTGCAATGGCATCTGTCATTGCAAAGATTTCCACTGTTCTTCACAAAAGTTTCGTAAGAAATTGGAGGTCAGCAAGCAGTTATTCTTCAAAGCGATTCACAAGTAAAGAAATGGGACCCAGGAAAGAAGACAGAGGAGAATGGAACTCTTCTCTTCTCTTACAATTTTCTTAGGCAGCAATACATTCTCTACTGATCATACAGTACAATTTCTTTACCAGCATTGTTAAATTTTATTCAATGGACCTGTTCTCACAAAAACTCATACTTTAAAAAACAGACTAAAAGATCAAATCTTTCTACAAAAAAAAAAAGAAATGTTCTGTATATTGAATAATACCTGTGACTACTTAAAAGGACATATCAGGCTAGATCTCAGCATGTGTATTGACTGTCTAAATCCCATAATATCCCAGTGTTCTAAACCTCCTTGCAAGAAACTGCCTTAGATTCTGCTATCTCAAATTGTCCCCCAGGTTTTTTTTAGAGAGAAATTTTAGTCACTAGTATCCTAGTGGTTTCATTGGGGCCACAGTTGTTGGTAGGTCCTATTTTCCTTTTAAGTAGCCAGGGAAATATTTCAATACAGTACATTTTTGCTCAGAACTTTCTGAGAGCACACCAAATAAAAAATGATTAGAATTGCATTTACTTACCCTCGCATATTAGCATTAAATTATTAGTTGTATTAGCAGCTTGCATTTACATTAAACTTGCAAATTATATAGACCCTTATTTCTATTCTATGAGCATTTCATTTTTTTCCCTGCATGCATACCTAATCATTTGCTTCCCTCTTATCACTCCAGGAACCTAGAGTTCTTAATCCCATGGATTTCCACAGGGCAAGAATCTAGGCCACCGTTTATGCACAGAAATCAATTCAACCATCACTACACTAGGCATCAAAACAACATTTTAAGAGCAAAAGGTGAAGCCGGTGGCATGGAGCCAAAGTACCTCTCCTCTAAAGAAAAACATGCTAGGATTTTTAGGAGCAAAGAGGGTGCGTCACTGAGGATTAATGCCTCACCAAGAAAAGGGGAATCCTTTATGATCTAGGGTTTCTTGATTTAGACCTGGAACTTAAGACTTGATGCCCAAAGAAAAGTACTAATTGCCACATCACACAATGCATTTCTGGAGTGTCCCATGTAAATATTCACTGGGTCAATTTTCTATCTCTTTGATCCAAGTGAGATCATATTAACCAATGACACTTTTATGTTTTTAATTAAAATCTGAAAGAGCATTTTGGCACAAGTCTATTGCGTTTTTACAAGATCTTCATTGCCTGAACACCATCTTATAACAACACGATAGTTTCGAAAAAAACATATTATTAAGTATCATAAATCATAGAAACATCATTGGCTTCTTCTAAAATTACATTCAATCTACCAACTATATCATTCACAAATTATAACAATCTATGCAAATATACATTAAAGCCATAAAAAGCTTTCCTCCCATATCTTGTTCCCACAGCTCAAGTAAAGGTAAATTAAGAAAATCTGGCAAAGGGTATATATGTCTACTGCCATTTCCCACAGCAAACAGGACATTTTCCTCTGGGAATAAAACATTTTCTTTAAACTACTGTTTATAACCCTTATCAGTTCAACTGCAATAGAGCCATCAAGTCCAATCTCTTGTGGAAAAAAGTCAAGGTCAACAAGTACTCGCATTTTTGTTTATCTTTAGCTGCAATTGCTACTGACATTCAATTGGATAATAAACATGAGGTAGGTCAAATGTTCCCAATGAACAGGTGATCCAAAAGCTATCTCAGCACAAGGCCACTGCCAGGTAATCAAACAATCCTGTTATAACAATTATAATTTGAGTACATTTATTTACAGATGCAAACATTAGTCAATTCTGAATGAATATCACCTTCCATTCCCACCATTGGGGCAATGAGAATGGGGAAGAGGGAGAGGGCTCTTGCAGGAATTACTCACCAACAATAACCTATCCCTTGATGAGCAGGTAACACCCAAAGGAAAGCCTTTGTCCTCTTATCTTCTCTATTTAAAGGCAATTTTATATAGCTCAATATAGCAGTGTCCTTTACTTTGCTAGCCAGATTTCTGAGCCCACTTGCCGCTCTATGCCTGAAAACCAATTCTAAGGTCGTGTGTTTGTGTGTGTGTGTGTCTATTTGGAATTACTGCATTATTCCTTTAAGCCAGCATAGTTGCTACATTAGAAAACACTTCATTTTAACTTGAAAAGTGCTAGAATTTGTTCAGCATATTTAATTCCAATGAGTTACATAGATTTTTGGAATAAAGACCACGTAGTTCTCTCCAAACCATTATGAAACTTACTGATAGCAACAGGAGTTGTATGTTTGGATACGGGCAGCACATGGCTCCGTGCCACATGCAACTTACAGATTAAAAATAGAATCTGTTCCAGCTGCAAAGCAAGACACGCTAAACCTACTGCCTCCATTTGAAATATGAAAATTAAATCTAAGGACTATGACCAGTCTCTAAGACAATGAGTCTGATCCACATAATGAAAACCTATGGCTTCCACTTCTATTATGGAAAATAAGCCCATGGATATTCTTGGGACCTAAAAGCAATGCTTCTACTTCTTGCTTGTAGAGCTTTTATTAACATTCCATCACTTAGTGGAGCAATTAATGTTTTCTAACGCTGACTCTTTCTCTATCAAGAGCATCAGGGCATCTGGAATCAAAGTGAAGGGCAATTCTTCTAAAAATACACAAACACACATCTTGGGAAAGAAATGAAAACTAAGAGGAACCAAAAAACAAATTATAAATACACAAAATAAAGTATGCTATTTTTATTTATGTTTTTATTTTTTTGAAACAGAGTCTCACTCTGTCACCCTGGGTAGAGGGCTGTGGTGTCATAACTCACAGCAACCTCAAACTCTTGAGCTCAAGAGATTCTCCTGCCTCAGCCACCCAAGTAGCTGGGACTACAGGCACCCCCCATAAAGCCCAGCTATTTTTTCTATTTTTAGTATAGACAGGGTCTCTCACTTTTGTTCAGGCTGGTCTCAAACTCCTGAGCTCCAGCGATCCACCTGCCTTGGCCTCCCAGAGTGCTGGGATTACAGGCCAGAGCCACCAGGCCTGGCCCAGTATGCTGTTTTTAAAGATAGCTCTCAAGTGTAGACATACTAAGCACCAGCTGTTAGTGCTTTTAGTCAAATAAATACTGTTTCAGTATTTAAAAGTATCTGTCATTCTCTAACATTCTGGCAGAAATTCAATGTAACCAGAGTTGTAATAGCCGACACAAGAGAATCCCATTTCTAATCCTGGCTTCTATTAAGTCTTGGGCAGATAATTTGCAGGTTCTACATAAAAAGAAAAATTAGCAGCTGGGAAGTGAAAAAGGCTTAAGCACATCAGGATTAGAATCCACTGGGAAGCCAGAAACATGAAGGCTGTGAGGCAAGGCATCTACTCCACCAACACTCAGGAAATGTTCATCAATCAGTTGTCAAGCACAGGGGAAGTCACCTCATTTTCAGAGCAGTAAACTGATGAAATGAGTCACCAAATTCCCATGACAGCTTAGCTGACCTCTTCCTTTCCACCCCAGCCCTTCCTTGTTCCCAATGGAGCCAGAGCCTTCTCTGAGGGAAACAGCGCGGCAGAGTTAGCGGAACTTCTGCGAGCCACCCTCCGGAAGGACACTTTTCCTAAAGTGTCACTTCTGCCCAGCAAGTATGTGTGCCGGGGCGGGGGGACACAGTCATCAACAGCCAGCTGCATTTTCCCCATACCTGGAGAGAGGAGGCTGCCCTTCAGAAGACGATGAGCCCTGGGACGGTCTGCAGCCCGCAGCCTGTAGGGTCGGTAGTCTGCTACCCGGGCATCACGCCAGATGTTTTGTGCCCTGCCACCCTCACTCCCACTCAGTCAGTCTCTAAGCTTGGTTCCATCTTCCTCCCCACAGCTCTTCTCTCCAGCCTCCTCCCTCTGCCTTAGTGAGGATGTGCGACATTCCTGAATACCTGTAGTGCTGCTCCAGCCCTCCCCCGCCTGGCTTCCTCCTTCACTCACATCCGACCATGCCACAGCCCTAACGTTTCCAGTGACTCCCTGCAGCCTCCTCAACAAAGGCCCAGCTCCTTGGGATGACATACTGATCCTTGGTGCTCTGTTCCTCTCAGCCTGGCCTCAGACTTCTCCTTCCTCGCCCTCCTCTCTGCTGACGCACACACAAAGTCTCCAAAGTGCCGCGCGTCCTCTCTCCTCTGTGCCTTTACACGAGCTGACATTTTCTGCCTCACCCCTTCTTCTTTTCCAGCTCTCCCAAATTTCCATCACACACCCACTCCCTTAGGAGAGCTAGGTGGATGACCAGGAATAGAACACTGATTCTCCTAGGGATAACTCTGGGCGACAAGGTAGTGGTGGGTAGAGTGCTGTGTGAAGACGGTCCTACCTCTGTGTTCCCCTCCAGCTCAGAGGCAGGTCCCTCTGATCACGGACCCTGCCATGGAAAGGCCGAGGAGCAGCCACACCTGTGCCAGCAGCCACCGCCTCTCTGCCAGCGTGGTGGGCACCATCCCTCTATTTCCAAATTACACTGAGTCTGCTTTCCCGAGACTTACCCTGCAGTGATGTTAACTATCTGTCCCACCACTGGACTCAGTTTCTTGATTCCAAAAATGACCTCTTTCACTCTGAATTCTCACATCTAGCACAGGCCTGGTATGCAGTCTGCATTCAACTAATACTTATTAAGTTAATGAATGGAATGTTCCTACCTAATGGGTACTGCGTAGGGGTTTATGGCAACACTTCCTGGGGGAAGGACTCAACCACAACTTGGATTTTACTCTACAAATGCAAACAATGTAACCTAATCGTACATACTCTCCTATTAACCCTAAATATATATTAAAAAAAGTTAAATGGCACTATTTCTGTTTTTGCTTCTTTTACCTTTAGGAGTCTTCCTTTCAAAAGCTTAAAATTCATAATATCAAGCAACACTTTTACTTTTGCTAAATTTATTCCTTTTACCTGAGGGGATGATCTTGGTGCTAGGATGTGGTAAATATGCATGTTTCACAGCCCCCTCCCTGTAGAGGCTGAAGCCACATTCCCTCAGTTCATTTTTAAAGTCTGTGGCACCTTAATCCGCCCATTCTGGTGTCTAGCTCATCCCCTAAGCAGCTCCATTTTAACCATTGTCTATCTGAATATCTCTGCCTCCATTAACCGTGTTTGAGGGGTCAATAACCAGAGCTACAGGAGCATCGTACCCTCAATCCTTGGCCCCAGGTGGACAGAGAAAAGACTGGAAAACAGAGCTGACCCACCATAAAATGATCAGAAGAGAGAGACAGCCAAGTGGAGAAAAGCCTCCCTGCAGCAAAGGCCTCCCTGCAGCACCCTGGGCCACAGTAAAACAGGTTGTCATCTGTTTCAACCATGAGAATCAGACTAGGTTAGATATCAAGGAGCTGAAAGTAAGAATAGGCTGAATGTGATTACACACATCTAGTCAACTCTATCACCTATTTATCTGCAATTATGCTTTAAATTTTTTTAGAGGCAGAATCTGCTCTGCTGCTCAGGCTGGAGTGGCATGATCACAGCTCACGGCAGCTTTGAGCCTCTAGGTTCAAGGGATCCTCCTACCTCAGTCTCTCAAATAACTGAGATGACAGGTGCACCTCCACACCCAGTTATTTTTATTTTTTACGTTTTTGTAGAGACAAGGTCTTGCTATGTTGCCCAGGCTGGTCTTGACTCGTGGCCTTAAGCGATCCTGCTGCTTTCACCTCCCAAAGAGCTAGGATTACAGGCACAAGCCAATGTGCCCGGCCTATCGGGAATGGATCTATTCACAGCATCCTGCTAGGAACTGAGGGGAACATAAGAAGAGTCCTACAGATGTTGAGGACACTAGTCTATGCCATCTCACTGGACTCCCCATGGAAGGACATGAGGAAAGTTCCATTCAGATCTTAATGCCAGTTAAAGGATTCTCCTGAACAATTTCCACCGATGTTGTAAATCTTGTAACAAGTTATATTTCACTCTTTGTTGTGGCTGCTAGGAAGCTCAGAGCCAAATTAACTGACTACTTCTAGCAAATGTATGTGATCTTATAGTTCATATTGCTCTGTACTACCCTTCTGACTATTTTTTATTTGTTTTTCTGTTTTGTTTTGTTTTTTTAACTTGTGTTCTATATGCTTCTGTTAATTACCCTAAGTCTGTTCTTAGAATAAGAGGAAAAACATATCTATGCATTCAAAAATTCAATATATTTTTTTCTCCCAAGGTATCAAATTATAAAAGGATATTCAAGGTGCTACTTGTATTGCCTGACATGGGTACCTTGTAGTAGGGGACTCAAGAGACTGTTCAAACTAAAACAAATAAAATTATTAAAAAGATAGCATTGATCAAATGCTAATAATCTAGCAATAGGCCTATTGGAAAATTCAATGTTTTCTGCATTCTCTCTTCAATTCTCCCTTTCTTAAAAATATACAATTGTGAATAAAATTGAAGATTTGCTACATAAGTCATGTTCTCTTTTTCTTCTGATATGAAAATAAGTAAAAAGAAGTTCCACTGTCTTCATTCCTTGCTGGGAAATAAAGTGAGCTCTGTCCAGAAGGGACTGTGCATGGATTGATATTACTAAGGGAGGGAAAGCCAAAGCTAAGTGTATTAATCCAATAGAATGCTTTTAGGTTAAGCAATTGTGGAAAAGGTATCTGCAAGACTGAACTAATCCCCAAAGCCAGAGCAAAATACAACTTTACCAACTCCACTTTGGGACCAATCAACATAAGAGGTAGACAACACCTACCTTTTTAAAAGAAAAATGCTTGGCATAAATGTACTGTTTGGGTTTGGTTTTGCTAGGCCAACAGCCAAAACTTCTACTACTATTCTTAATTAGTGCTAGCACTCATGAGGGTGAGAAATAACTTCAGAGGCAGAGCTAACTATCACATCCGAGGGCATGGACTCATACCTCTAACTCGGAAGGGCACAGAGCATAAAGGCTTTCTCCCAGGGTAGCACAGGTGCCCCTGGTGCAGGGCCCGGTCTCAGAAGTTCATCCTCACTCCCAGCCCTACAATCCCTCAAGAGATCTTCAAATGCAGCTGCTGGTCTCCATCCACCTTTGGTTGGCCACCCACTGAGGGGCAGGGGATAGCATCCAAAGGCAGAAGTAGGGAGAACAGGCAGTTTGGGGGGTGGTGTGATTAAGGTACAGTGCACCCTCCATCTCCATGAGCTCTGTATCCATGGTTTCAATCAACCAAAGATGGAAA
Source organism: Loris lydekkerianus (assembly GCA_963574355.1). Classification (NCBI taxonomy): domain Eukaryota; kingdom Metazoa; phylum Chordata; class Mammalia; order Primates; family Lorisidae; genus Loris; species Loris lydekkerianus. The sequence continues at coordinate 39,259 of CAUYPK010065982.1, read as the reverse complement.
ATATTTGAAAAAAAATGTATGGTTGCATCTGTACTGAACATGTACAGATATTTTTTTCTTGTCATTATTCCCTAAACAATACAGTATAACAACTATTTGCATTTGCATAGCATTTACATTGTATTAGATATCATAAATAATCTAGAGATAATTTAAAATGTATGGGAAGGTGTGCATAGGTTACATGTAAATACTGTACCCTTCTGTATAAAGGACTTGAAGGACTTGAGCATCTGAAGATGGTGGTATTCACATGGGAGGTGAGGGTGGGGTGGGACAATCTCCTGTGGATACTGAGGAAGGACTGTACATACCTGAACCCATCTGCCACAACTTGTGACACTTGAATTAAATGGAGAAGTTCTCAACCTGGACAAACAGAATTCAGGCAGTATATGTGACTAGAAGAGGGACAGGTGCATTTTTATTTGGCTGACCTCTAATTGGAATTAGCATTTCCTTCAATCATGTATGTAGGTAACAAATCATAGAACTTAGCTGCACCTGTGGCTTTGTTCCCCAGTGGAAATCATATTTACATGTCATTATATCTTAAAACATTATTTATGTTTATCACTACTTCAAAAATGCAGTGGACAACAGAATTGCTACTAGACTTTGTTATTTAACGTCTGTTTAGCAAAGCACTTATATTACTACATTGCAATTTGGTTTTTGTTTTAGTATTTTAATAACTGACTTTTAATCTAATTACCTTCCCTTGTAGTCTTATGTATTTTATTTTATGCATTATTAAGAATATTACTCTGACAAGAATGCCACTGGCTTCCCCAGATTTCGAAAGGGGTCCCCTCCCACTCTAAATGTCAAGATGCCCCAAGGAAGATCAGTATGAGCTGGAAGCAGTGATGACCCGATGATTCAGAAAGCACAGGCCCCGAGTGGCCATGAGGCTGTGTGGAAGGACTGGGCCCAGTTTCCAGAGTGAGCTCAGGATCCCAGTTAACTTCACAATGCCTGCCAATGCAGACCCTCTATATCTGTCAAGGGAGAGGTGTCCCTCTGCAATTGAGACCAATACCCACCACCTTCTGTTTCATCCAGCAGTCCTGACTATGTAGTTCACAAGGTCTGTGTCACTGACATGTTGTGAAATAAATAACGCTCATACCTCCCTAAGAATATCTAGTATTTAGTGAATATTTCACTTATATATGCTTAATGTTTTTGGTAGCACACACCAACCTGCTGAGGGCAAACACTATGACCTATCCTTTTTTCTTTTTCTTTTCTTTTTTTTTTTTTTTTAAGACAAAGTCTGTGTCTGTCACCCAGGCTACAGTACCTTGGCCTCAGCCTAGCCCACAGCAACCTTAAACTCTTGGGCTCAAGCAATCCTCCTGAGTAGGTGGGACTACAGGCAAGAGCCATAACACCTGGCTAATTTTTCTATTGTTTTTTAGTAGAGACAGTCTTACTTTGCTCAAGCTGGTCTTGAACTTCTGACCTCAAGACTTCCAGCCTCCCACCTCAGCCTCCCAGAGTACTAGGATTAGAGGTGTGAGTCATTGTGCCCAGCCTGGCCTACTCATTTTTTTATACCCTCACATAGAGCACTTAATGCACAGTAAGCGCCTAATCTATTTTTAATGGCTTGACTAAAATGTATAAATTTACATTTCCCACCCTTAAATACAGCTCAGGATAATATATCTGTTCAATCTGCAGAAGAGATTATGTATCATGATAATATATCTGCTCAACCTGCAGAAGGGATTATAATTCTAAACTCTTTATCTCCTTGGGCTATGTTAAATGGATGCTTCCCTAAAATTAACTTCCTTACTTCTGCCTTGCCAAGAATGACACCATGTGAAGAATCTACCACCTGGAACAATGTATTCTCTCCTCATTTATTTTCTTGGGTAGAAACTAAAACTCATGTTTAAGCTGTGCCAGGCTGTGTGTGGTGGCCCTGGAATGTCTGGGAGAGCTGACCGGAAAAACAAGTTATTGCTTATAGTGTAAACCCAGCGCTGAAGCAAGAGAAGAAGGGAAGGTTAGAGGGGAGTGAGAAAAAAGAAAGGCCTTATACAAGAACAAGTGAAATAATCATGAATTAAGACCTGGTTTTTTTAAGCTAAAATTCACCATTTTTATCACTTACATAAAGTTATAATGTGCATATTATTAATATGTACATGGAATATGTTCTTTTAAAAGTGATGCATTTTTCAAAATCCCTTACAATTTTAAATAGAAAGAACTGAGTATTATGAACAATTGACTTCCAGGTCCAATGCAATAGAAAACATATTCCTCTCTCACTGAAAGGCTATTGCTCTTCTAGCCAGGGAAGCCTTCTCTAATTTACAGCCGACTGACTGAAACTGAGAAGAAGGTACCTTTTAAAAAAGTTTTTATGCCTCTGGCTGCAAAGCTAAATGATGAATTGACATAATGTCATTATTCATATGATTTTTTTACTACTCAAGTCTCATTTTAAAATATTGCATGATTCTTGGGAGACAAAAGTAATTAATTTTAGGGAAGTCAAGGTGTGTAATTTTAGAACTGTCATAAGTCACATAGAAGTGAGTATTTCTTAAAAACAACAACAGCAACAACAAAGTTCTGATCCACCATTTGCAATAAAGTTCCACAATCTGCACAGGTAACAATGGCCAGTAGCAGGTATCTGTGGCATCACATATCAAGTCTACTGTTAAATGCAAACCAAAGAGAAAACAGAATTGTGACTTTAAGGTCACACAATAAATATCACACCTTTTAAGTTTCAAAAACCAGAGTGCAAAATTTGATAAGAAATCCAGACCATGAGTTCACACATAAATAAAAATGAGCAATCAACAGAAAATATAAGAAATGACCCCATTGACGAATGCCCTGTCTTTTCCAATTGAGGGTCAGACCTATTCAAACCCAATCACATGAGCACAGAATCAGTAAAGGTCAATCAAAGACAAGCTGAAATCCAACTGTCTAGCTGACCTTCAGAGCTTGTGACAAATTGCTATCAGTCAATGTCAACTAATGACAGGAGCTCTTTGGCTAATCAATTGTTCTAAAAATGATCAAGAAAACTACTCACAGGACAGCTCATTTTCACATCAATGCCTGTGAAGTATGAAAAGCTCATTTTTTTTGAGGTTTTAATAAGCTCATAAGTAAGACAGTTACTTGGTAACAGAGGTCACCTTACAGAACCTTTGTCTGTCTTTTACGTATTCTTTTATTACCACTTTATAGTAAAAAATATGCCATGATATGCTAGAAGGCTACAAAATAAAGTAAGTAACACTTAGTCCACGATTTCAGATACATACTTCAGCATTACAGCAAGATCTTTTTGGCTGTAAATAATTTCAAATGCATTTTTTGGTTCTTTAAGATGAAAAACAATGACCTCAAGTTTGCTAGTAATGTTGCCTAATAGTGAGAAGATGCACCTCCTCTGAAGATGCTGATAGCCAAGTTCATGCCCCTTAATATACTTACTACTTTTAGATGATGAAGTTATTTTTTCTTTAAGACAACCTGCTTTCATGACTCTAGAAGTCAAGCAGATGGAGAACAGAAAACTGTTACCCACATTTGATAAGTCAATAAAAGGAAAGGTGAGTCTCCTGCAGGGCGTCCTTGGGAAAACAATTCTCTGTACATCTAATTCAACGTGTTTGATAAGTTAATAATATAGACCTTTTGATAATGGGGATTTGCAGAGTATAATAACTTCCCCTTTCTTTTTTTACACCTGACTTTTCCCACCAGGAAATCACTTTCCTATTCGGCCTGCCACTGCATGCAAAGGCCACACTTCAATTTGTAGTCCAACGTTAAATATAACCAAAGTAACACATGGGGCAATAGTCTGAAGGCTGCGTCTTGGTCACAATTATATTCTACTTTTCTCTTCTCTCAAAAGTATTATTAGTCAAAATACATTACAGTACCACTGAAACACAAGAAGTCCCCAGGAGAAGTTACAAGGCCTAAAATGTAAGTGTGAACAGAGATCACTCAAATCACTCTGATCAACAGACAAATGAAACAACAACAAAATAACCATTTTGTAAACATTTTCTTCATTTTCCAGGTTCTTAGATGATTATAAACATTTTGTTTTTTAAAATACTTTGTATTTTCTTTTCTTTCTTTTTTAACTGTTTCTAAACAAGCAGTATTAACTTCATATTTTCATCTGAAAAGCTGCAACCTGACAGCAGGTTCAGATTACATCCTAAACCTGAGTCACTATGGTACTTTTTCAAATTAAAATATCTTCTGTGGCCTCAACCACTCTCAAGTTGTCCATAGGAAAGAAATAAAGGAGGGAGGGCAACACTTAAGCCGAGCCATAATTGGAAGTATGTGAAAAATGAAGTGTCAGTTTGGTCAATAAAGGGCAAAGGTCAAGGGGAACTGCAGCCCAAACTGTGTGCGAAATGTGCTCATTAAGACATCCAATCAGAGTGCTCCTTCCTACCTATCCCATTATTCATCAGACAGCTGACTGTTTCAAATGCCTGGGTTTGGGCTGTTATTACTTTTCTTCTTCATGTAAAAAGGCGAGCTGGTATATAAATCGTTGCTCAGTCATCTGGAACCTAATGTGGTCCTTTCCCACCTCCCTCTCTCCCCACCCCCTCCCAGGCAGCTCTGCCTGCTGGCTTCACAGGTCTGGAACAGCTAACTGCCTTGAGATTCCCCTCAATAATAAACGGAATAGCCTTCTGCCTATAGGTTGCCTGAACCCATACAAAAGCTGGTGTGGAGGGGGATGGGGTATAGTGGGAGGGATTGCAATTATTAATACATTATTATAAAGAAATAGCTGTGCTTTTCAAATATTCCTCTTTAAAAAGCAATACCAATTTTGCTGTTTGGTTTTTTTTTTAGTAGTACTGTTGTTGATCTGAGTCCTGCCCCCAAAGGAGTAGTTCATAGAGGTATTTAGAGGTTCCACCAATCATTAGATTACTTTAGGATTGAACCATTTTACATCAAATTTCAATATCAAAATAATATTTTTTTCTTTATCCTCACAAAAGAGAAAAATAGGATGAGTTTTAAGAAGGAAGTGTTCTGCAAAAGAAATATCATCAGTTGTTTTCCATGCTCCTATTCTTAATTCAGTAATTGTTTGAATGAGTGAATTGGTAGAGGCTCTTAGCACATAATAGCAATCAGTCATCTCAGTCGCCACACTTCCTTTGTAGACATCTCAGTCATCGTTCCACTTAGCAGGCAGACCTAGGTTCTCACTCCCCAGCAGAGTTTTCCCTCTCTGAGTCTAAGGCTGCTTCTGTCTCATTCATAGCAAAGTTACTGTGACAGAGCACAGTGCCAGGCTCAGGAAAGAGGCGTCAAATTGTTAACAGAGTATCTGTCAAATGATCTGTTTTTCCATCCCAGCGCCACATTAAAGTACTATATCAAGTACTACATCAAGGGTATAGTCATCGGGAGCTTCGGCTTTGGAGTCAGACTGCCCATGTTTAAGTCCTGCCTTCACCATCAACCAGAACATGGCCTTGGGTGAGTCTCCTCCTTGCCTGCCTGAGCCTCTGCGATCACACTCACAAAGTAAGGGCACTAAGTACCGATGCTACTGACAGCCCTTAATGCCATACATTGTTATTTTATCACTCTTATTTATTTAGCTGTCCTGACTTTGAACCAAACTGTCAACATGGTCAATCATAGCTGAAGATGTGTACAAGACAGAGAGTGGCCAAGGCAGCCTTGCTAAGAAGGAAGACAATGGCCAGGAGAAGAGGCACCACATTTGCTTAATGTTCCTCAGCTCCAAAACACATGCTTCCCAGAGCAGCCCTGATGTGATCGTTAGGGCAGCCGCACACAGTCAGGCAAGAAGAGACACATGAAAGGCGCCTTTCTCTGCCATCCTGGGCCTCATATTATGGGACACTATTTGGCAGTCCTGAAAACAGTGACAAAGCTGCAAGACTAGCATCCTGGAGCTTACTCTGACAGTTCCTCACTCCTCACGATTTCTGAGTTATTACTTCTTTCTCATGTGAAATGGGAAAATAAAGAAAAGAATTGCCAGGGATAAAGTAAGGATTCAATCTAGTATCTCTGGAAGTGCTTGAGGAAGTTAAAGTATAAACAAAATCAATGTTGTAATAGCAACAGCGGCAGGATGCCCACCCAACACAGATGTCAGAGGCTGCCCCCGAAATACCAATGTAAAGGGGCTGCACCATTAAAGAATCAATTGCCTGCTGGAGTCACGAGTACGAATATCAAATGAAAGTAAACACCATAGGAAGAATTGTCACGATAAATAATCTGAATTGGGAGAAAGGATATGTTATGTAAATCATGAATATCAAATCCCAGAATAATAGTATCTTTGGTATTTTCTCAATTACATACCCTATATATTCTCTTTAGCATGCTTAGGACTGGAGTTTATATATATATATTTTATGCTTAGGTAAAAATCTGCACTAAAACTATTTAATTGATCACAACAGCTACTAATTTGGCAAATTATGAGCTACTCAAAATCTCCCACATTGCTGGAGCTCTAAGGAGAAACTATTATTATATTATGAAATCTGTTAGAACATTAAAAATTGCCTATATAAGTTATTTTGTTTATGCTGAAGTCCAAAAGAATAGGACTCAGTTATGTATCGCCTGTTACGTACCTACACTGTGCATCACATAAGGTTATTTAACAAAGGACCAAATCCTGGAGGAATTCTTCTTCTTTTCTTTTCTTTTTTACTTTTTGTACCACAGGTGCCATAATGAAGCGATAAACATTGAAAAGAATGAGAAAAAAGAAGTGCAGTACAAATAATATAGTAGAGGAAGTTTTAAAATATGTATTACTCCCGTCTTTGGGGGAAACACCTCTTTGGATGTGTTCTTGACAGATTGAGTTATTTCTGTCTATTGGGTATGTATAAAGACATATTTATGGATTTATAAATCTTTTGGAGAGGGCTGTTATTTACCCAGTTGACTAAAATGGACTCAAACTGTGTAAATAACTATTTAGGACATGTACGGGCCAAATGCTGGCACAGCTCACACATCCATGCCTGCCAGGAAAGGCAGACAGGGGAACATGGAAAGGCAACTGGGCACAGTTAATCCAAAGGCTGCACAGAGACCCAGCCCCGCAGGTCTCAGGGATGGAAAAAAGGTTTAGAAGGGTTATGGTCAGCATGGAAAGGTGCATAAGTTGTTGCTGCGACACTTTCAGGAATCTTCCTGCACTTAGCAAGAAAGATCTCGCTGCCAAAGAAAAGCCACAAGGTCAGGCAAGTTGGACAGCAGGTGTGGCTCCCAACACCTCTGCTGTCAAGTGGGCAGAGTGAGCAGGGAAAATCAGCACAGAAAGTTTCTAACTGATCGCAGAGGAGGCAAGTGATTTGAGTTCGTTTAAGTCCGTTGGTAGGGAGATGAGGAAAGAAAGTGTGATGAGAAGGAAACTGTAAGTTTAGATCTGACACTGCTTTGGACCTCCACGAGTCACTCAACAGACCCACATCTTATTTTCCTCATCTGTCAAATGGGATTGGAGCAGACCTACTTCATCTGCCACTCAGGAAAATGGTTCAGCTGAGATCATTCAAAGGAAATAATTGTGTGTGAAAATGCACTAAGGATAAAACACAGATATAGTCTAGCGAGGAGGGAGGAGAGACGAGGGAAAGGGAAGGCGGGAGGGGGAGGGCAATTGGTGGGATCTCACCTAATGTGCACAGTGTAGCGTGTTCTGCACGGCCCCTGGGTGAAGGGCTCAACTACAACTTGAACTTTAGCTTGGAAGTGAGAACAAGGTAACCTAAAAATTTGTATCCTAGTATTAACTTTAAATAAAACAAAAGAAATAATTACTGCAAAAAAAAATTGTGTGAAAATGCTTAAAGATAAAAATAGAAAGAGAAAAAAATGCAATAAGAAAACTTATAAGAGGGTAACTAGTAATGTGAGGAATATATGGCTCCTGGTCCCAATCAAACTTATTATTAAATAAACCTTTGGAGAACACTTGAAGGAAAAAGAAGCACACAGAATTCCTAATGCCTTGTTACTGCCTGTCAGAAGGGAAGAACTGGTGTTGGCTATTTGCCCACTGAAAATCCTCTTATCAGATTATGTTTGGGCAAACTTATGCATTACAATTTTAAATTCAAGTGCTTTTCAGCCATTTGCAAGCCTTCAATGCGACAAACAGCCTGCCTATTCTCAGACGATGTTTTAAACAGCAAGAAATGACAAAGAAAAAGAAACAAACAAAATGGTAGGCTGTGACCCCATGTGGCAATTTTGGGCTACAGGAAAAAGAATTTAGATTCCATTTACACCTTTTTGAAAACTCATAGTATAAGTAGAGTTATGAAAGTTGGGCTTTATATCGAAAGTGCTGACACCACCTTAACCGTGGCACTGTGAACAGCAACGCTGTAACGTACACGTACACATACTTGAAAGAAAAAAGGCCCCTTGGATTTATACTGCATATCAATTTCCACTAAAAGTCAGAGGTCAGAGGTTACCTGTTTCTGCCTCAGCTCTGAACTAGTTTACTATTCCAGGCTCCGTTTTTACTAGGCGTATAGTTGTGATGAAGTCAGCAACTTTTCTTTGAACAATAAAAGTCTCAAATGTTTAAAATTATATTTGTAGAAGTTATTCCCAGTGCACATAGCACACATGTTCCTAAAAAAAAGTCAACTTTCCTGTTTTTGTTTTCAAATTAATCATGCTAAATTCATTGTAAACTTTATGATTTTAATTGGCATATATAGCTCAACTAAGTGAGACAACAAAATTCCTTTGTTGTCTAACAGCACTCTGGTGAAACATGATCATAAAACCAGATTTTTAAAGTATGTACATACTGTGGGCTTAGAGTCAACTTCAATAAAGCAGTCTTTTTATAGTCAGATAAGGAATTCTCTTTTAAGCTTTAACTGCATTAGTTGAACACGAAATCTACCACAGTAGGGTCTCATGAAAAGCAGTCCAAGATAATATGAATACTCATTCACCTTTCTGCTGAAAACTGACTTGATGTTTAAACCTTATTTCCTGATAGTTATAGGCAAACACGCACATCCATGGACTCCCACCTACTCACACAGGTATGTGCAAAGTACTGCACAAATTAAATTAACCTGTTATCTTTTAATCTCTTTCTAATTTCATTTGGTCTGGCTTTGCAATGAACTCAAGCACTTAAAAGATTCAGATAAGTAAAACCAGAAAAGTGATTTCAACCCCATGGAGA
>CAUYPK010065982.1:0-25000 GCA_963574355.1 Loris lydekkerianus | reverse complement strand
CCTCACTCAACAAGTCCAAGGCTAAATCATGCTTCCGACTCATTCTTTTTTATTCACTGTCCTCGTAGGTATCACACCAGTATCCCTGCTGTAAACCTAAGAACCACTCATGATAGTTCTCTTTCTCCCTGGCTCACCACCTCCCAATTCCACTTTGATTCCAAATATTTCTCAAATAAATCTCTCATCTTAGTGATTGCTGTTCTTTTTAAGGCCCTAATGACTCCCCAGCTTCTAAAGAGTTCATTTCCACCAGAACTTAAGCTCCATGAGGTCAAGAACGTTGTCAGTTTGCTCCCTGTTGCATCCTGAGTATCAGAAGCATAGTCCCCAGGACTCGGCTATCCCTGAGGAAATGTCCGCTGAATGAGAGCTGCTCCCTACAGCCTGCAGAGTGCAATCTGAGGTCCTTAGCCTGAAGCCTTGCAATATCTCCCCTGCGGAGCACACCTCTCCTTGTTCCTTGGGCTCCAGCAACACCCAGCACAGCCACAGTGATTTCGGACAGATTCTCTGCTGCTTATTCCTCCAGCCTCATGCTCATCTGTCTTCCCTCTGTCTGCCATGCCCTGCATGGCTCCAGTCCCTGAGCATCTCCTTCTTGGTCTTAAGGTCCAGCTAAGATAGCACCTCCCCAGGATACACGTGCTCCCCAGGATGAGGCTTTCCTGACATGCGTGCTCCCCAGGATGAGTGAGGCTTCCCTGACACACACACGTGCTCCCCAGGATGAGTGAGGCTTCCCTGACACACACACATGCCCCCCAGGATGAGTGAGACTTCCCTGACACATGTGCTCCTCAGGATGAGTGAGGCTTCCCTGACACACACACCTGCTCCCCAGGATGACTGAGGCTTCCCTGACACACACACACATGCTCCCCAGGATGAGTGAGGCTTCCCTGACACACACACATGCCCCCCAGGATGAGTGAGGCTTCCCGGACACACATGCTCCTCAGGATGAGTGAGGCTTCCCTGACACACACACGTGCTCCCCAGGATGAGTGAGGCTTCCCTGACACATACACATGCTCCCCAGGATGAGTGAGGCTTCTTTGACACACACATGTGCTCCCCAGGATGAGTGAGGCTTCCCTGACACATGTGCTCCCCAGGATGAGTGAGGCTTCCCTGACACACGTGCTCCCCAGGATGAGTGAGGCTCTGCTCCCCTGAGCGCTCGGGCCACCTCACGCCCACCTCTGTCATTGCTCTGTGATGACCACTGTGCCTCTCTACAGTTCCATGTTATGAAGGTTGTAAAGTCCTGGACTGTACCTTATTTATCTTAATATCCTCCATCCTAGGAAGATGTCTATACTATGGTAGATACAAATATGTATGAATGACTGAGGGAATAACTCAAGCCATCTATAGAGGATCTCTGTTTTAAATGGTTACCTAATATTGTGATCATCTGTATTACACAGCACAAAACATCTAAAAAAGACTTGCACAATTTAAAGCCGTCAAATATATTTGCATTCACTCAAACACACACTACTATAAAAATACATTAATAGTTGCAGCATAACATGGTTAAAAGAAAGGGAATTTGAAGCTAGCTAGATTCCTAGTTGAAACCTGGCTGTGCCACTTACATGTTTTTGGACAAGTCATAAACTTTAGAAACTTTAATGTCCTAACCTCCAAATGGAGATAAAAAGTAGTCCCCTGCAGACACAACATATGTAAATTGCCAAGCATGCAGCAAGTGCTCAATAAATGCCAGCCACAGTTGTTCTTAACGTAACAACACAGGTCAACCTAAGACAACCCTGAGATACCTACATACAGGCATAGTCAGTTTACAGACCTTCTGGAATGAATGGTTAACCGGAGCTGGATTTGTGCACAGCTTGGTATGCCTTTGGGCTATCTCCCAGCTGGTGTGTGCTCGGTGAATGAAAACTGATCTTATTTTCACCTTGGAATAACATGATTTTACAGGTTGTTTGCTCCTCCCCACCCCATCAACTTTAATTTGATACCTAATATTTATAAATCACTTTACAGTATGCAAAGCATTTTGACACATCTCCGTCACTCATTCATCACATCATTATGATGCCAGCAACATTTTTTAAAACCAAAAATAAATAGGCCTTTTTTTCCCCCCCTTCAAAACTTGCACCCGACTAGTACCCTTCAGAAGGCGGATGACTGAGAGAGTGTGATGATCTTGACCCTGAAGAGGTCAGCTAGCAACTATGGAGAAATTGATGAAATAATCACAGTGTTCAAAATCTGAAGTCAGTCCACACTTATCAATAGGCAGTTTTCTCTCTGAGGAGATACATTTACTCTCTCAAATCACCAGGGTCTCTTTAGTAAATGATCCCTAGTGGCCTAAAAGAGCTGGCTCATCTCCAGAGATGAACAATTTAGTCTCTTCAGTTCAGGAGAGTCACCAGTTCATGTGGGGAATGCAGTAACATGTGCATGCTCAGGCACACACACACTCCCACCCAGTCTCCACCACCTGTGCATGCACACATGTGCACACCTGTGTAGCCCAGTGCATGGGATGGCTGCACGTCACCACCCTAGGGTGCTGGGGAGTCACATCAAATTAGCCCCCTTTCCTTGACTTTGTACCTCCATCTAAACAGTGTCCCTCAGGATCCTTAAAGCACTTGACTTCAACAAATACAATTCCTCATACACTCCTCAGTCAATGATACCATCCAAGGAAATGGACTAGAGAGACCCACAGGCAGAGAAATAAGGAGAGAAGAGGCCAGAGAACTTCTGTGAGAAATAGATGCATATCTATCTGTTTGTGCTTGAAGTTTGGGAATAGGGGATACTGAGAAATTGTTTTGTGTGTATTTATTTATTTACTTATTTTTTAGAAACAGAGTCTTTCTATGTTGCCCAGGCAAGAGCACCCACCGGGTATAGCTCACTGAAGGCTTGAACTCCCGCACTTAAGCCATCCTCTTGCCTTAGCCTCCAAAGTAGCAAGGACTATAGGCCTGTACCTCCACATCGAGTTAATTTTTTTCTATAAGTAAGGTCTTGGAATGTTGCCCAGGCTGGTCTCAAACTCCTGGCTTAAAGCCTCCTCCCTAGGCTTCTTAAAGTACTGCAATTATAGGCATGAGCAACCGTGCCCAGTCATATGTGAGTATTTGAAGCCTGATTTGCTGAAACTCCTGTTGAATTCTTGGTGGCTCCCATTTGCATCTGCTTGATAACCAAACATACCACATACTCATTCAACCCATGTCACCACCACATATTGAGCACCTATAGTTTGCTAGCGTGCTGGGTGAAGGCTGCTCCTCTCAAAATGTACTTGCTTGGTGGTAAATCCACTCAACTTTAAATGTAGGTCATTCAGGGAAAAAAGTAAAATTTTTTATATAGGCTTCCAGAACAATCCCTGGAAATCACTAAGAAAAATTCATTTAACCACAACAAGTTTAGGCAATGTGTCTCAGTTTGTCTTCTTTAAAAAAAAAATTTTTTTTGAAACACAGTAAAACTATTCTGTTACCTTTTGAGCATGTAGATGTTTTTAAATGCCAGAAGCCTTCAAAAGTTAATACTTCAGTATGCACGGGTGCGATAGATTGGAATGTTTTGGGAGATTGGTCTGGGTGCGAAATAGTGCGTTTTAGAGAAACCTTTTCTAAGTCCACACACAGTCCTGCTGAAAATGCACAGAGGTAGTTTTTGGTTCTGGTGGGGTCTTGAAGTGCTCCCTGATGGCAGCCCACGCTCGCCTTCCACAGAGAGGCCACTTTTTGGAGGTCATCTCCCCTGCACGCTTCAGCCCAGTTTCCTGGGTGATGCTCTTTTTTTCTCCTTTCCTTCCCTGTCTGCTCTCCTGCTCACTTACCTTTGCCAAGTCTGTAGGCCTGCCAGGGTCCTTGTCGAGCCCCTTTCTAATGCTGTGATCAAATGTGCCTATTACTTTACTTAATTGAGGCCTGAAGGGTAATTTTGGTGAGTCAGGGCAGATGGTAAATTAGTGGTAAGATAATGGAAATCCAGCTTTCCTCCTAAGAATCAGTGGCTCTCACCAACACACCCCATTTCCTCTTCTCATACTCCCAGCTCTACCTTATTTGCCACTGGGGACTTTGAATTGAAAACTGCACCTCGATCATCTAATCACCCCTTTGGTGCCCTGCTCCCCACACTGGCACCAGCCAGCATCTTTACACACAGCACGTCTAATTCAGCATCCAATGAGCTGGATTTCTAAGATGTTAACAGTTAAACAACATCAAATACATGCAAAATATTTATTATGGCACCCTGATATTTCCAAATACTTATACCTAAATATTTCATATATGGTGTGTTGCTTTCAAATATATGTGTGTATGTATGTTATGTATATAATCACACTACATATAATAAGATGATGGCAGTGGGGAGTAATATGTGGAGACAGAGATAATGTCTGTTACATTGAACTCTGTATTTCCCAGTTCTCATGTACCACAAATAAAACCTACCAAAATGATAATTCTTCAAACACTGAATCCTCTATCTCTGTGTAATGAGGCATGCAGTGAAGAGGAAGAAAATTTTTGTGCTTTTCTGCCTTTGGTGAAAATTCTCCAAGGAGTAATTTTATCTTTAAATGAAAAGTTTTCTCTCAGGTGATTGTATGAGTCCCTGGAATCTCAGAAGCCCAGGTCTGGACCCAGAGGGACACACCGTTATACCTGTGTGCCCCCACCTCTGTGCACACAGTAACACGAACCCATCCTGAGCATGAGGCATAAAGCAAAAGAACGTGGAAAATGAATCTAATGTTTTAAATTACATAGTAATAGAACTTAAAGCAACTTGGCTGTCAGGTATATTTTAAAAGTCTATTGGGCCTTAACTATTTTGCCCACTTTCCTACAAATATCCAGGCTTCATTCTCTCCCCACTCAGGGCTCGGCCCCTGTGGCTGACTGTGGGGGCAGTGACCTTGGGAGCTCAGACTCAACACCACGAGACACTTGCCCAATGCTGCTGAAAACCCTACTTTCCCATGGCCCTTAGATCTCAAGTCGGATACTTTCAGGACTTTATTAATCTGCATAATTGAATAATTTACCCAAGAAATTAAAAGTGAATCTACAATGCTAAACCAAGATCTACAGACATAAAACAACCCCCACAATATTCCAAAAGCTTTCCTGATAAAACCCATACAACATTGATCTGATACACTTTGCCCAATTCTCCAACTTTGAGAATCAATGCTAACATCATCCCAGTGACCCCACTGTGGTCTAAGAAGATAATGTAGAGTTCAACATGTGATACATTCAGACAAATTATAAGGGAAAAAATAATTACAACAAAATGGCAATTGATAAGAACTGACAACAAGTTTTACCAAGTCTCAAAACTGGCAAGTAATAAACTTGTAGAAATAGAGAAATTATTCAGATGCATATAATTCAAATTCTACTAAGCAATTTGTTATAGAGAAAAGTCTCATAAAGAGTGGACAAGATTAAAGCCTCATAACTCTAAAAATCTTACTAAAAATATGTACTTATGTTTTAATAACCATCCTTTTTCCTTTGTCATTGTACCGTAACTGGCAAGCTATTAATAAAAATAAATTCTTACATTTAATGATTTTAATGACACCATGTGGCTTTACCCCTTAAATCCTATAGTTCAGAGTTAAATGTTTGACTGAAAAAAAAAAAAACACCCTAATCCAGTTAGCACACTCTATTTCCAAATATTTATACCTAAATATTTCAAACCATACTCTTCATTTACCTGCTGAGAGCTTTCTGCCTAATTTTAGATTATTTTTTATTATTTCTATGTAGCAGTGGGAGAAGAATCAGTAAATTGCATGCCCGTATACCTGGTGTTGTAAAATCCCTTTTATAAGATTGTTTGCTTCCCAATGTTTTACTTTACATTTGTAACGTAGTATCAGTGTTCCTTGTTCTGCAAACAAATTAAGATAAAATAAACTCAAAAGTGTCTTATATAAAACAATTTTAAACCACAAGGTTTCAAGGCAAGCATCCTAGCAAAAAGAGCATCCACTAATGCAGAAAACATTGTACGCTGAGTACAAGTAGATAATAAGATCCTGCAACTAATCAGACCTTAGCACGAAGCATGTGCACTCAGAACCATGGGAGAGAGAACTTAGGACAAGGTCTGCAAGAATCGTTTTAGCCTAAGAGTGATTTTGCAGTGATTCACTACACTATCTCAGCAAGATATCTAGGGGTCACTCTCCTTGTTCATAGTTCATATGATGAAATCAGAATAAAAACGACCCCACATAGTAGCAATTAAGATGATAACTTTTCTTAAACTCTATGATTATAAAATATTCTGTAAAACAACACTCACATCAACAAATACCCAATTCCAGCTCATTATTAAGGGTTTGGGAGAACACAAGTGAGAAGGTAAAATACTATTTAATTAGTTTTTATCAGGGGGTTGCTATTTTAAATACTTCTGGTGAATTGGTAATTTAGCTCTTACAGTAACTCAGTGAAGTGGGTAGCAGCATCAGGCCCTTTTTACAGATCTGAAAGGCAGGCTCATCAAGGTGCAGTGACTTGACCCTCTTAAAGGAAAGTCCAGGCTCAAATAGGAGCGCTCTGACTTGATGCTGTACATACCATCCTTCATTACAGCACTGCCTGCTGAAACGTTGGGGAACTAGAAGTTACAATCAGCACACTTAATTGTTCTCTCTTAAATGTTTCTGAAGTTTTCTCTTCTCTAATTCTATGCTCTCAAACCAAAGAGTATACAATTTTGATATGAGAAGCAAAAAGAAAACTAAGCCAAGATACAGTCTGGTCTTATTCTACTACCTTGGAGCAGAATAAAGAATTACACTAGCTTGGTACTTTGAATAAAGGATTGTAAAAATTCATAATTACTGTTGATTTCCACTACTAATTAGTAATAGCATATTTTCTAATTTTTCGATGGTTTCTTTAGAAGCACTTCTTGTTTTTTATGTTTTGATTCAATTTTATTTTCAAGTATCTCACTTGACTTCTAAATTTTTAAGTTATCTGACAATATTACATAGGGAGGAAGGGAGAATACTATTCCCCTTCCTTCATTATTTACCTTAGGCAAAATCATCAGAGAGCATCTTGAAATTTAATTTGAGCTTCTGGTTCCTGGAAAGGCCATGGCCAAGTACCCTGTATTTCAAGGTGCTTAACTAAGAGATCAACCACAGCAACTGTGAATTCCAGAAGAAGGATGCTGAGTTGCACCCTGCACTTTTTAAGAAATTCCAGTTCATCAGAATGCTGTTCTCCAGCCATACCCAAAGGCTATATTATTCCAGAGGCTATTCACACTATTTTAACAGTTATAGAGTATTTGGAGTGTTGGAAGTATGCTACAAGTGAAGAAAAGCCCCATGATTGATTTGTCAATGTTTTATTCCCCCTTTTTCTATTGGCATGTTCTCAACATGCCCTCAATAAATATTAAACACTCGCTATCAGGGTGGCATGCAAACCTGTAGACTGTCGCAACAGTAGAGAGAAGAACAATGCACCTAATTGAAATGGCAGAGTAATTTAGAAAATAAAATTGAGCTGCTGCAAATCCCAAATTCTAGAATAAAAATGTTTATACTCACTTAAAGGCAGATTGTTACTGGCTTTGAATAATTACTAGAATAAAAGATATTTGAACACCAACATGTAGTTGATATGAGCAAAACAAGCATAGTCTACATGTCTTTATTATTTTGAGCAAGGAAGTATAAGATACAACAAGGTTGACATTTTTCTTGGTGATTTTCTTAATAAACAGAACTTGTGAAATCCCCAAATATGGCAAAACAATAAGGGCAACCCTTGAAATGCACAACCAGTTTTAAAAACATCAGGGGAAATATTCTTCAGAAAAATTTTGAACACATTAAGGACAGAAAAAAGCATAAAAAAAGAAAAGAAGGGGTTAAAATATTCTGCTACCTCAATATTGTTTCTTTTCCTCAAACATACTAATTTATCAACAAGATCTTGGTTCCTGATTCTCTTTGTTAGATGCTAGAGCCAAGAAAACTATGATAATTAAAATGAAAATGACAAAATGCATTTCCATCTAGAGGTATGAAATATAAACATGCAATGACTCTATAAGAAATGATACTTATCTGTACTATGAGGATAATCCTTAGTATCTATTAGGGCTATACCACCTTGGGCAGAGATGCCACCCTTCTCTCATGAAAATAAATGCCATATGCTCTGTGGAGTTATAGCATAATTCCCATAAATAATGTATATGATAGAATGCAAATAAATAATACATTTATCTGAACTGTTCAAGAGTGAAGGGCAGGATGGCCACTCATGACACTAAGTCTCTTATAAATTAACAATTTCAATAAAAGTAATGTTGTATGGTGGCTTATCACAAAATTTTTACACTAAGATATTCCTAAGCAAGGGTTTCAAAACAACTCTAGATCTGGTAGAAACATTCCACTAAATGTTCCAACTGAGCCCAAAATGCTCAGTTTAATTCTATTGTTAGATTTTCTGTTTTGATTATAACATTATAGCTAATAGCATCTTACCTATTTACTGTTATTTTTATTTCTCACTATATGATGCTGGTTTGTTTGATCAAAGAAGTATCTGGATTTAACATGTCATGTATGAGTTTTTATTCCATGAAGTACAGAGTATTTTTTTTTTCTTCAGTGAGAGTGACTTAAACATTGCAATAAATAGAGAGGAAAGCTACATATATTAAAAAAAAAAAAAAAATAGAACCCACCTGCTCTAGTTAGTTGCTAAGACTTTGTGTTGTAAAAATTGTTAGTCTCCTCTTGTAGTCAAACTCTTCACTTCGTCTAAATGGTGTAAGTATGCCTTCAGAATCTCAGACATTGTACACTGTTTAGTTTGAAATTAAGATTTCAAATTGCAAAGGAATCATCTCTGAATAACAGAAAACCCTATAGGTCACAGTTAAGTATAGCTTGTCTATCAAATTGAATTAACGTTCTAGAATACATGCAAATAGTTTGGACATTATCAGAAGTTTTATTGTCAAAGAAACTTTTATGCTTTCACCTTCTAATATGTGTAAAAGAAGAGAAATCAGCCTTTCCCAAGTTGGGGTAGGGTAAGGAAACTCTGGGTTTACATCAAATTTCTCCCTGTACTGTGCTTTGATGACTCTGCCACTTTCACCGTAAACTTCATTTTCCAGAGTTTCATAATAATCATAAAAACACTTCACTTTAAAGAGTTTCTATGGGACATAATGTGAATGCAAATTCAGAATGAAATGCAAATTGTGGAGGTCTGGGACCAAGTATGGACTATCAGTTAAGAATACAGTCACTGAAAATACACATTTAGGCCTTTAGAGGAAGAACACAGGGGGTGATATTAATCTTTATATCAAGTGTTCACACCCCAAGGGAAGGCAAATAAGAATAACAGTTTTCAGTTTTTCACCTAATTATAAAGCACAGGCTGGGAATATTTGACAACTTTGGCCTCTATTCATTCTTGTTCTAAAGTGAGTAACATTTTTCATTTTCTCAGGAAAATAAACTCACTTATGGCTAATAACCCACAAAGTGCTCCAATAGGAAAACTAGACCTAGCAAAGTACTTCAAATTCAAATCTCAGGCATAGAAAGTTTCCAAACAGGGCAAAACAAGTAATCAGAAAACGAAAGGGTTATACTTCTACCTTGCTAAGTAATAATCAACAACCCAGAAATTATAGCTAATGAATAACAGACATCCTTCCATGTAGAAAAGTATAAGGAAAAATCTATAAAAATGGGAATTAATGAGCAGCAGTTAATTCTAAGTTAGCTTATGTTGTCAGGTATTGATATTAAAATAATTCTAGTATCACTCAAAATATTAGTTATTTATTTACTACCATATTCTAAATGAGTCAAAATAATGTACATTTGAGTCCATTATAAAATGTAAGACTTCTTTTTTTTTTTTTTTTGAGACAGAGCCTCAAGCTGTTGCCCTGGGTAGAGTGCTGTGGCATCACAGCTCACAGCAACCTCCAACTCCTGGGCTCAAGCTATTCTCCTGCCTCCCCCTCCCAAGTAGCTGGGATTACAGGCTTTGCCACAATTGCCCAGGTATTTTTTGGTTGCAGCCATCATTGTTGTTTGGCGGGTCGGGCTGGATTTGAACCCGCCAGCTCAGGTGTATGTGGCTGGCACCTTAGCTACTTGAGCCACAGGTGTAAAATGTAAGACTTCTATTAAGTTAAAATGAAAAAGAATCAGCACAGTTATAACATTTTGCTTAAACTTGTTAAATTCATAAAAGGTTGTGGTCATTTTTAATGAATTACTTAGCAAACTTAATTTATAGTAACAGAATTTCCTTTCTGCAGAAGAATATGATTTTCATATAAGGTTTTTAAAAGAAACACAACACTACAAACTCAAAACTCTTTACCTCATGAGTATTAATTCTTTTGATTGTAAATGAAGTTATGAAGTGTCAAGGGAAGAATCAGTTGTAGAAATGTATGTTTGAGAATTACAAAATTAAAAAAAAATTTATTTGTAACCTACTAGTTTATGCCATATAAGTTGATGCATATATCATAGAAAAGCCATAATATAGTTATTTCATATGTTAAAAACAGTTAATGAAATAGTTCTGGCTATAATTTGTATTTGCTTGTATATATTCATGATACCAGTAAACAACAGGTATATAATTCAATAAATGTAGAAATATGCTTTTTCTATACCAACAAAAACACTTTTTATGGTATATTTCAGTCGATTTTAGGAATTCTGAATCAAGAAGTCAAGCAATATAAAAAAAGTTCACAAGATTTGGACTCTTATAGTTTCCTTTAACAAGAACATATTTTCTAGATTAAGAAATGCCATTTGGCAAAGGCCAATGCGTTAATTCTACGCACTTGAATGCATTAAATTGATTAAAATTGGATTCTAGTGACAAATATTTAAATGAATATATTCTTGCTTATTTCACACAGTATCCTTCATATTGTTCATTGAAATGTCAAATTTATAAGCATTGGAAATTCAGCAATTGCCCAATATAGATATACTTCCTAGAGAGGCTGTTTAAGACTCCAAAAGCTTCCGCCAATTCCTGTAATCTTGAAATCATGGCATGTTACATTAAGAACACAGTTAATATGTTCTTTCTTCTTTTATAGTACATGGGTATACTCATCTGCTTGAATTTTTCAAAATTGACTTTATATACTCATAGTTCATTCACAAATGTTAAGGAGAATAAAATATCCAAATTTATACTGAATGCCAACAGTCAAATTTTGGAATTGTTATTAAAACGGAAATTGAGAGACTGAATTCTAGGTGTTTTAGACCCTAACTAACTTTAAGAAGGTATTATTACCTGATATTGCCTGCTGAGTAAGAACAGTAAGCCCAATGTGATTTACAACAGTGTTGTTTTACTTGGGATTTTGAAAACCTTTAAGTCTTAACATCTGCACAACTGTCCGTAAATGGTGTCACATGAATTCTATTTCTTTATTTGTATAATAATAGTTTCCCATAATTTTGATGTAATTTTAAAATAGTAAAGCTTTTTTGCACTCAGGAGAAATAGCAAAAGTTTTCATTTCAATTATGACATAAATTTGAAGCACTACTTTGGATAAAAATATGACAGATATCATAATCTAAAAAGGCCATGTAAAGTGCTACAGTTGCAAACATTTAACACTGTGTAACAAAAATGACTGAGAACAGTATCAGTTTACTATCCTTCAACTATTTCCCTGACAGTAGAGTCAAATAATTTTGAATTATAGACCTTCTAACAGGAAGTCTTATTTCATGTTCATTTTAGTAGCTATAGGAATTTGGCTGTATGCCGACTTTCCTTTAAAAGTTTCTGTATATATTCTTGGGTTGTGTTTGATGATTAAATTATCATTTATTAAAACTTTAGCATTTCACATTTGTTTGACATATTTATATTTCATTAAAAAAAATATTGTTGTTGCCATAGAAAGCATAACACTACCAACATGAAAATACTTCATTTGAATTCGTGTTGACAGTATTTTCATGTATGGCAAGTGTCTTAATGTAACTTGTTACACATTCTTCACAGTTTGTCCAACTGTCGAGCTTCCACCTGTGAGGGAAGGTAAGCTAGTTTTATCATAGTAGGCCTAATGGTAATACTTTGGCCTTAATAAACGTAAGTTTCTGCTATAGGACCACAAATAGTCTTTGTGTTTTAAGAGCATGGAGTTTTGCTGAATAATTTTCCTTCCATCACCCAGCAACAGCTGTGTTTTAAATCTTTTGGACTATGACAAACATTTTAAAATTTAAACATATGAGTGTTTGAAAACATGATGATTTAAAATTTGTTTATTTTCAAAGTTGGGCAATTATAGCATGATATTTCAGTTCCTTTTTCAAAAACAGGGCCCACATGCTAATCCTTTTTTTCTTCCTCCTCCTCTTTTCTTCCTCTACTAGTTAAGCTTCTCCGTGTTTCTAACACAACTCTCTAAGTTAGGACCAATAGCTGTAGTAAACACACTACTCAATACACTTCCACATGATGAGCAATGGAGTCATTCTGGTGGGAGAGGAATTGCTATTTGAGTGACCTACTGCCACAGAGCTAGTTAAATCACTGAACAATAGTTACTGTTATGAGGCTTTACTTTGTACAAAGTAGCATTAGTATCATTGCTTTCCATTAACCATGGAACTTGCACTGGGGACTTCTACTGAGAGAGAGATTGAAAGAGAGAGAAAGAGAGGAGCTTTGAGAAGGGAATCATTATTGTTGTGTTAACATTTGGACTTTAAGGTATTTAACAATACAATTGATCTCCACATATCTGAATACACTTTTTTTCCCCTTTTTTCCTGAAATATTTTTAAGCGGCCTTATTAGCTACACTTATTAGAAATGAATACGTTCCCTACTTTGAAATCACACATAAATGCACACTAAAAGTCAATCAGAAAATAACAGTAAAAATACACCTGATAAACAAAGAACTACTCGTTTAAAGGGCACTAAACAATAAAGGGACTGGAATGAACATCCCAATTAGCCAGTGTAGTGACAAACAGTCAACACCTTATTATTTAATCATTAAAGAGACTCTTGCCATAATTTCCCTTTGACATATTTTTAAAAAGGAATTAAGAATATACAACATGACCCATAACAACCATCAAAAGTAAAGTTAGATGGTGCTAAGACTTTATCACTTGCAAGGCCTGTGGACAGAGAGTTTAAAGATTAAAGCATTAAGTGGAAACCTATGAAGCATTTCCAATTTAAATAAGATATATCCAAATGTAAGTATCTAGACAGCCTACAGGACAGAGGGACCACTGTCCTGTCTTCCACTGTTTGTGCCCACCTTTCTTATTGGATGAAGATGAATTGAGGACATTTCTAGTATTAATAAACATCCGCTGGCCCCCTCCATTTGTCTCGAAGGCAGCAGACCAATCCTTGAAGGACATCAGGTTTTTCCTTGCCCTCCTATCCCCTCGCCTTACCATAACACCTCCCCCAAAGGGAAAGCTGAAAATCTTTGAATGAATCCCCACCCCTAATTTGGAGGAAGAGGTAGTTTTCAGCGAAATTTCACTTCGGTTTTAAGAATTTTAACCCAAATCGTGCTTTAGAAACAGAAGTGGGAACTGTTGAAATAAACCAGTCCCCACCAGAGTTCACAGGCCCACTTGGGAATCAAATCGCACTGGCCCGGGCCTGTCTCTGATCCCTGAGGCCTGGTGGCCTTGCCTCTTTCGCCTGAGCTGCACAGCCCCCAACCCGGATGATCCGTCACCCGGGAGCTGCCAGCACTTGGCATTTAACCTGCCTCGCAAACGTGGCTCTTTGGTTCCATCTCTGCAAACCATATTACTTTTCCCCAGTTGTCGTAGACCAATCTGGATTAACATGCAACAGGGCGCCGGGTGCAGCCCGCCAGCCTTCGCCCAGGAGCTGCTAAATGCAGATTCAGCCGAGGACCCCCCGGAGAGCAGCCGTGGAATAAAGACTGTAATCCAAAGGGACCATTTCTCTGCCTCCCGCTGCTTGCGGGGAGAAAAGGATAGTCCTTGATGCCTGAGCACGGGCCCGGCTAATCACCGGCAGGCGTGGCCGCCCCAGAGGCGGCCCTGGGGGCCTGGAGACTGCTCCTCTCTCCACTCTCCCCCTACCCATTCATTCCTGGGGTAGAAAATGCTTAACTTCAAAGAGTGGCTAGCAACAGACAGGTCTAGAATCTGGGGGCGCCTAAACCTTCTTGGCATCCCCAGTTCCACCATCGGCGCCCCAAACAGCCCCCGCCTCCCTTCGACTCTCATTCTTCCTCGCTGCCAGTCAGACTCAGCTCTCTCCTCAACGCCTGGCACCTTGCTTCCCTGCCTGTCTATTCCCGGGTCGCGGCCGGGCCCTTGCTATACACGCTGAGAGCTGGCAGGGCCCTTACTGTCCCCAGCCCCCGGGGGGTGTCTGGAACGTCCGTGCGGAGCCAAGAGCGCGGCGGTCGGGAGAGGGCGCCCGGGAGGTGGCCTGCGCCCGCCAGAGGTGACTCTGGTCAGCGAGATCTCCAGGCCGTCTCCAACACTAGAGTGGGAGGAGGAACCGGGGTGTGGGGGAGAATGGGATTACAGCTTCTAGGTATCTTAATCTGATAAAAAATAAAGAGAGAAAGACAGAAGAAAAACACAACACCATCACCACGAGGCCAAGTGGATTTCCGCCGACTTAGCCCTCCGGGAAACCGCCTGGTATCAAAGTCGTGGATTCCAGATTCCAGTGCGGGTGGCAGCCTTCGCGCCCTCCGAGGGAAAAAAGTAAAATAAAATAAACCGAACTGCCAGCAGGCCCTAGAGACAGAGGGGTTAATGAGCTAACGAGGCCCAAAGCTCTCACAGCACCAGAAGCGTCCAGGGCTGGAGCACACCTTCTGCGGGGGGCGTAAACTGGCCGGGCAGCATTCACGAACAGGTGGAGAGGCCATTCTTTTTGGCCCGGCCCCCAGAGTGCTGCACTAGGGGTTCAGAGCCCCCAGGAACAGGCTAGCAGGCTCCACTGTCGCCTATGTGGCGGCCCGGGTGCCTCATCGCTTGCTCCACACCTCCCCAGGGTACCGGAGCCCACCAGCATCCCGGGCACTGTGCCTCCTGGAGTCCTGCGCTCTGCACTCCCCTCTCCAAACCCCACCTAGGCGCGTTAGCTCCTGACTCCCGAGAACCGGATTAATTAAAAAGAACAAACTTGGGTTTGCTGCCCTGGATCAAAGGAGACGTGGGTGAGCCAGAGGGGGTCACGAGTGAGCTTACAGCAGAGGCCAACAGCGCACCACGGCTCAGCCAAGGCTGCGAGGCTCGCCGGTAAATGGTGGGGACTAGATGTATGATTCTCATTTTAGAAGTAGGAGAGAATGAAATGTGAATTTCTACCCAGTAGAATCGCATACCAATCTTGCCTATCTCAAATGAAGCTAATCAGGTAACAAAAGTTTAAAAGGGAGTAGGGAGCGAATTCAGTGATTTTATATCAATTTTGTATCCCCTCTCTCCACACAAAAACCCTGTGACTTTGGTCTTTTATCTTTGACTTTAATAAAATAATGATGCGTTGAGAAAATGGGGTATAAATCTTCATTTTGGAGGCAATTAAAGTGTTGATTTCATTCATGCCCCTAAGCAATTCTTGTAATTTGCTCAAATAGCTTTATGTACCCAGCACTCCGGAGCTTTTAGAATCCCATTTTCTAGTTAGGCTTGTTGGATTACAATTTTTATTCAACAGCAGCTACCCAAGGGTTCCTCGGCGGAATCTGCACTTTACAGCTCCCCGGTGAGGGCTGGTGGGCTGAACTAGGCATGGGGCCGGCAGCCCGCAGCGCCAAGGCTGGGAGCCGCCGGCCGTTTTCCCACCTCCAGGCGGCCAAGCCGGGATTGCACTTGCTGGCTGTTTCTTGCCCTGGTCTCTACTGCTGGAAGTTTCCGACCTGCCAAATAGTGAAGACCGGGAGTACTGACACTTTTAAAGCTCTGTTCTGCCTTCCCCTTGCTCTTACTGGGCAAAAGAGGAAATTAGCCTGCGTCTCAGGATTGTCCAGAGAAATCCAAGCTGGGAATTTGTTTTAAAAGGATGATATTGAGAAAAGGAAATCATAAGATGACACCAGGAAAGAGGTGTCAGGCACTCAAGCAAGAACTGTACAAGACACCCACTGGCCAACTGTGATCATGGCAGAGCTTGCAAAGGAAAACCCAGTCGAAGTAGCTGGCCTTTGGCTTAACAAAGGCAGGCTGATCTGTTCCCCCAAGTTGGGACTCACGTGCCAAGTCAGAAAGAGAAACAACTGGGAGCCTTCCTTTATAATGGGGATGGGGGGCATGACATGACTGGGAGGGGGCAGAGGAGGCCTATACTCAAATCTCTAGATGCTTCACAACAGTTCACCACAGAACTGTCCTGAGCCCTGTGTCATCTCATTCACTCCTCACATTTTCACTTTCATTGCATTTTTGCAACTCTTTTGAACCAATCCGGAAACATAGAGACAGGAGAGAGAGAGAGAAACTGGAAGCAGAGAAATCCCTTCCTCCCCAGGCAACTCCAGATAGAAGTCATCCCCACTTAGTAACACACAGTGAAGAGAGGCCTGGTGGGGAGACTGCAGAGCAGGGCGGACAGAAAGCAAAGGCCCTCAGTGGAGAGCAAAGGTGGTGAGAAGGTCCCCACCCTCCACACCTCCACACCCAGGGAGCCACAGGGTGCTCCTGAGCTGACACTTCCAAAAGCTGCCAACCCAGAGGACTCAGAGCACGTACCAGCCGGGGGATGAATGGAAAGGAGGAGGAGAAAAGTCCATATTTATCTGTTTTTATAACCTCGGCCTGGTCTTATTTTTTCTATTAAGTACAATAAAATGGGCGAGCTTGCAGGGAACACCTCACAAAGCAATGTTCAGTGAGGTCTAGAAGCGTTCGGCCGAGGAAAACTGACAAGACAGGCTAATGAACCGTATAGACAGGGAGAAAATAGCCAGCATTTGCTAGATTTCAAACCCTCCGCTGTCTTTCTTAGACCACCTATCTTGGATTTATTCCTAATAAAATAAGAAATAAGCAGACCCTACACTTTTCTTTTCTTAGAGATAGAAGGGGGGGAAAAATGCTCCTGAACAAAGCCCTACCATCAGAGGTGGTCACTGGCAGTTAACACTCCCATTATTATAGAGGGTAAATAAAATAAAGACAAAAATTAAAAGCGACAAGAAACAGGTCAAGTTTGGTAGCAAAGCTTTTACAAGCTCATCTCTCCAGGTCGAATCCCAGAGCCAGCCTTAATGAAGCAATAATAGCCACATTATTCAAAAATTTTCATTTCGATGGAAATGTATCTAAAAGGGACTTAATCATATGCAAATAATAAAAGGAGTTGGTAGTGACCCAGCAAGCGATATGCATACAGATTTTTTTTTTTTTTTTCCCTGGGATGTTGAAATTGAAAAGCGCATACCTGGTCAGTTAGATTTGCTGATCTTGTTATGTCTTCACTGTCTGATTTTGATCCTCCTTCTCTATCGTCTATCACCAAATCGATAGGCATTTTCCCTTTCAAACAGCTAATATACCGGTGGCAGAAATTGTCACATAATTCGTGTACCTACATTATGACAGAAATAAAAAAATGGAAATATAATCAGGAGTGCATAAATGACATTGACAAGTGCAATCCACCCCCCTTGTGAGATCCAAACTTCCAAATAGGGGAAACACAGGGCAATTGTCCTCCAGAGACCCCTAGACGCATCCAGAATTAGGAATAACTTTCTTTTCTTGCAAAATAGAGATATCCCAGAAAATTGACAGTGACAAGATGATTCACAGGCTACAACATATTCAACACCCGTGTTAAATTCATCTGCTCCTGGGGCTGTGGCCATTAGAGAGGTGACCTGCATGGGTGACATTTAAGGTAAACTATTTAATTTCATCCAGTTACTTTAATCATCAGTCCCCTTCCAAATTGTCTAAGGAATATATATAAACATATGTATATATGCATATACATATATGTTTTTTTTCTCCAAAGGATTTGTACCATGGTGGCATAGGATATATGCCTGTCAACTCAAGTCCCCATAACATTTGTAATAAGAGTTTCTATTCCTATGGAACATGTTCTAGGATATTTCTTTAAAAAAAAAAAAAAAAAAAAAAGAGGAAATAAAGTTGCCAGAACTCCTGATATAAAAAACCTACAACCACAAAAATTGCTTTTTTTTAAGCAAGGAAAAATAATGCCTCAAAATATTCAAATGCAAGTGGAGAGGTCTCTTACAGGCCCTAGGCATCACTGACATGCAAAAATTCACAAGAAACCACAGTGTGCTTGCAACTTAATGTTAGTTTGAATTACAATGCATTAAGTTTTTATTGCTGAGATTTATAGAACAGCTAGCAAAATCCTGTTATCCCACACCCTTTCTTGAGTGTGAAGGTGGGGTGGGTGCAGAATTCACAGATTCAAGAAATTGACACAACTATCAGCTCTGCTTTGTCTCTGCAAACATTTAATGTGCCTCCCCCACCACCTCCTCCAGACTCCGTGCACGCTCCTCCTCCTTCCCCTCGGCCTCTCCTCTGTGTCTGACCTGCCGCCGCTTTCAGACTGTCTTCCAGAAACTCACGAAAACTAAACAAAACTTTTTCCGCCCTCAGAGGTACCAAAGAAGAGGAGGAAGAAGAGAAGAGACCATGGCGGTATTAGCTGTGAAGCAGACTCACAACAGCTTTATAAACACCAACTGGGATGCACAGAACTGCAACTATTTACACAAAGCCAGCAAAGTATTAAGAATGAACACGAGGCAAGGGCGTTTGTGATCCCCGTTTTAGTGGCTGAAATTGTAATTAAACTGCGAAGAGAAATGGACGCTAAGATTGGCCTTGACACTAATTACCAGAAAGAAAGACATTTATGCAAATGTCTCAGAAGCCTGAACTTCAGCCATTCTAAACCCTCCCCCCTGTGTGTTTAGGGGTAAGGGAGAAGAGAAAGAAAAGAGGCTAGAGAAATTACCTTCTCTAATTCCAACAGATGAAACCTTAATACTTGTATGGCTTGAATCATCTGCAAAGATACAAAAAGAATGAACACCCCATTCCTGGTTTGCAGAAAACTGGCTGTCATAGCTCTAGCATCTCCAGCCCACCCCCTCCCACCAGTAAATAGAGTTATTTTGATTTATGGCAATAACACTAAAACTTAATAGCAGTGACTGGGTACCATCTAGAGGTTTATATTTCTTAAGGAGAAAAAATAGCTAAAACAACAACAAAGCATCTAAGTGGGGACCATAAACACTCTCCTCCCCCTTGGCTCTCCCCTTTCTCAGTCCCACTGGCTCCACTCCACCACCACCCCCTCAAAGGTCACAGCACTAGACTAGATGTGTCCTTGAAAGGAGCAGACAGAAAATATTCCAAATAGCCCTCAAATTGTGGCTTTTTCACATTGCAAAGTTCCTGTTGCCCTGTGCACACCTTTCAGGCAAACTGATTGTTTGGGGGCTTTTGCCGGGTAGCTGCCCTTGTGACGAGACTTCCAGGGCTGGGAAGTCCGCAAAGTTTAAGCACTCACGCTGACAGGGCCAGAGATAAATCCCCGCGCTGATTAGAACTGTGCAGCCCGGCTGTCATAAAAAACAAAAGCTCGCGTTTCCCCGCGCCGGCTCGCCCGGCCCCTCTCGAGATGAATTTATATCCCCCGGACCTTGTCCTTGGACCACTTGTCCGTGGACAGAAACATTTGCAGCCAACTTGCAGCCATGGGGAAGACCGGTCTAGAAAGCTCCAGGCTCTCAAAGCAAAGGCAGGGCTCTGGAGGTGGGGACTGGGGAGGGGGGCGATTGGATGGGGGAGGGGAGGAGGGGTCCACTCTTACCAAGTTATCCAGTTCTGGATTAGAAGAAAATAGAGGTTTTTCTGCGCGAATCTAAATACAAGTGAGAAGGAGAGGGGAGAGGGAAGGGGAGGGAAAAAGAAAGAAAATTTGAAATCTGGTCGCCTTCTTAGTTTCTTGCCTCATTACACTGTCGGGGGGCAGGATGTAACCTCCGGGAGGGACTCGGTGACACCGAATTCGTCCCGCGCAGAAACACTTCAGTGTGAATTAAATAAGCCGAAAATGAGCCCAGAGCTCAGTCTAACTTCCACTAGCAACTACGCTGCTCGCTTCTGGGGACGCTGCTCAGCTCATCAAGTCCAAAGCAGCTACAACGCGTGGTGTTCCCGATTTTATTTTACAGAATGAGTTTTCTGCGCTAGTTTATAGAGGGTGAGGGGGTAGGAATATGGGTGATTTTAAGTTATCCGCAAACAGACTCTCACAGAAGAGGAAAATGCGAGGGTGGATGTGACATGCATGGCTTGGAGTGGACTATTTGCTGGCTACTTTTGAAAATGTGCTGGGTGAGGGAGTTGGGGGAGGGGCGTTCTTTTATGTTTCTTTTACTTTTTTAAAAAAAAACATTTATTTTGCTGACCTGTTTGGCGAACACGGCTATATCTTCATTGAATGACTCTGACGAGCAGACGTCCCCGCCCGCCACCCCCGGCTCGCGGGGGGTACAAGTGGCTAATTCACATTTCTCAAAAATCAGTGCTAAGAGAGGGAAGAGGGGGTGTCTGTAAGAAAATACAACAGTCACAAACAACACAATGGTTAGTCCCCGTCAGTGAAAAAAGGTGCCCAAGAAAAACAGCCAGAGAGAAGCTAGATGCACGGACCCCCTCTCTGATTTGGTCACCTACTTTCATTCCTTTTCCTCTCCCATTCCAGGTGACCGCTCAACTCTCCTTCCTCCTAGCGCCCTGAAGTCTGAAGGCCCTCGGCCCTGGACGGTACCTGAGGATCGGTTCAGCAATAACTGGCCAGAGAAATTGGCAACATTTGCTAAGAATAAAAACCTAAGCGGCTCCAGCAGCCATTTTGAATTAAGTTTCCCACCCGACAAGCCCTCTTCCATCGGCTGCACATCCAGGACCTGGTTAGAGGAGAAAGGCGCTGGGCGTGGGGATCGGGGGAGCTGCCTCAAATGGGTTACTCCAAGGCGGCCGCGCGAAGCCCAAGGCTCCGGGGATCTCTGTGGCAGGCGCACAGCTAACTTGGGAAAAGGACCTCTATGGCTGCGGGACCAACTGTCACCAGGCTGCACCTACAGATCCGGACCCCAAGGCCCTCGAAAGCAAGGAGACTACTCCTCGGCGCCCTGCACACTCCCTCCCTTCGCACCGATGGCCCCCACCACCTCCCAAAGAAAGTTCCTTCAAATATTTATGCGGTAAAGCCTTTCATTTTGTGTCTGCGGAGTGGCAAAGCAGCTTGTATTGCGAGGGGCCTAGATGTCGCTTGTCTCAGCCCATAAAAAAAAAAAAAGAAGAAAGAAAGAAAGAAAGAAAGAAAAATGCTGCTTCTAATGCCCAAGGAGGTGTCTCAAGTCTTTTATTAGCTCTCACAGCCCAGCTGGGAATTTAACAGTTTGGGGTCCTTCAAAGCTTCCCCAAATGTTCTGTCCCAGAGCCTAAACCATTTGTAGTTAATGCTGCTGCGGACAGAACGCTGGGATTTAAACAACCCCATTGCACAGGGGCCAGAACATAAAGCAGAAAGATTTTGTATCAGCCCCGGGAGATAAATGTTGCCAGTTTTGTTTTGTTTTTTTGTTTTGTTTTGTTTTGTTTTTTAAGAAAAATAAGAAATAAATAGAAATAAAGGTTGCTGAAAAGTAAAAAGACGACCCCAAATCTATCAGCACACAGTAGGCACAAGTGACTTTGAAAATATATTACTCGTCCAGGGTCTAATTGAAAGGCGGAGGAGAACTCGGTGTAAACCGCCGCCAGAAAACAATCTCAGGCCGAAGAGCACCCCGAATTTACTTCTTTCTAAATCCTGCAGGTTTTACCTTTGAACACAAAATGCCGAAACATCTAGAAGTTTCTTAGTGTTTGTAACAAGTCAGAATGAACCCCTCTCCTTGACTCCCTAAATGCAAAACATGCTCCCCTTTGCCTGACCTGCAACGGTCCTCCCTTGATTTTATTGTGCAGTGGCAGAGCCAGCATACGCTTGCTGAGTAAACTTAGCAAGTCAGAACAATCAGTGGCTTAAAAGATTTTCCCTTAAACTAAAAGTTTCATTCCAACACAAAGGCGCTTACATTTAGAAACCCCTAACGCTCTCCGGGCGAAATCGAGCAAGAGAGGACTCCAACCCGCACAGCGGGAGTCTGAGAGGGACCAGGGACCTCTAGACAACTTCTCCCGCGCTGGGACGCTTTTGCGGACACCGCTGCAGCAGAGCAGGGCGCTGAGGGTACAGGGAGAACGTGTGGAGATGGGGGGCTTCCGGGATGGCAGGCCAACTTTCCAAATTTTTATGCAATGTCAATAAATAGTCACCAAACGTCTACCTCCAAACCAAAGAGCTCTGACTTTCTTCTTACCAAGGGCACAGAGAAATAGGGGAAGCACCGCATCTCAGCTGCTTAACCTGCTGCCCCTTGTACCTACCCATAAATGGCATCTTTATCTCTCTTTAAAGCGTCATTGACAGAGGAGCCCATGCTGGGGGCCATGGCGTTGGTGTGAGCTGTGTGCGGGTACTGATGCGAGTGCAGAGGAGGCCCGTGGTTCAGGTGGTGGACCGGCTGCATGGACCTGGCTGCATGCGGGTCCGCATACATCGTGGAGGGGATGCCTACTCCATCCATGCCCCCATAATGGGGTAGATCGTCGTACTGCATGACAAACAGGAGAGAAAGAAGGTTCAGAAGGCCAGGCGGGCAAAATGGGGGAATGGTAGGGCGCTGAGCATACATAAGGTCAGTCTAGTTGGATCTTTCAACACTGATCTGGTGGCCTCGCATCTCTGAAGTCGAGATTTACTATTTTAAAAATAATTTGTAACGTAAAAATCCTAAGATTCTCAATAAGACTAGTCTAAGATGAATGGTCTTGCCCTAACTTGTGTCCCCATCAACTAGTTCAGGAATTCAGGATCCTCTGGCAAAGGAGGAAGGAAGAAAGGAGAAAAAGGGAAGCATTTTTCCCGAGGGCGGAAGGTAAAATGTGCATGTCTCCGGCGGAGGAAATTCAAAATCACAATAATAAAACGTGCCAGGACAGTGCAGCAAACTCGCCTAGTTTCGCAGTCCCTTCACATCAGGGGGAATTAAAAAAAAAAAAAAAGTTACGAGGGGAACAGCTACGCCAAGCACGTGAATTCAGACCGGCTTCTCATTTTATTTCCCTGCCAGCGTGGGGTTACGCAGTCCTGCAAGACACTGCATTTCTTTTGCTTTCCAAGACAACTCTTCTAAATTATACAAAACTAACTGACCCCTTATAGGTGGAATTCAAAGAAGCAAGGCTTTTCCTGTACATGAGAGCTGAATTTAGAATTGGGCAGCTTTCTCCCAAAGTTAAAGACAATCTATAGTTGAAGCAGTTAATATTTTATATATTTTTTACTCTTATGTAGTTTCTCCACAGACTAGAAGTCAAGGAGGCAAATGTTACTCCTCAGGTTTAAAGCAAATTCAAAAGCATGTGCACATACAACTCCCACCTTCCTCTTCCAGAAAAAAAAAAAAAAAACTGCTTTCATATTGATTGTCATTATTGTTGTTGTGTGTGAAATTTAGCTATTTAAGTTTTTCGAATTGGTTCATTTTAGGCAAGTTCTTTCCCCAAGATGTGGGGAAGCCGAGAGTGAAATGATTTTCAAAGAAAAGAGGAATTGCCACTTTCATCTCCCTAAAGCCAGAGGTGTGAAAAGAGTTTGGAAGAACACTGACATTTGCCTGAACCAAAGGAGTAAAGAAAAATGTGTCAGCCTAGTAACTTTCTTTTGCAAACAGGGCTTTGAGGGCCAGGACACAAATTATGCAGGAAGGCTTTTTGTAGACCCTCTTTCTTTTAAGAAACTACCTCAGTTGGGTTGTCATTGTCTCACTTTACTCTCACTGCATTTCCATTCAAATAGGAATATTGGGGAAATTAGTATTGCATTTTTAAAGTGAGTAGCTGTGTGCTTAGTATCCAATTAGTACAGAGTTTATCTAAGAAAAACTTGCAAAATATTATCTTGCAGAAAAATCAATACAAATTAAAATTACTTTTAAAAGATGAACGTTTTCCGACCAAAAAACTTGCCGTACTATGACAAAGTTATCCATTTAAAAAAATTATACAATCTAATGCTATTACTAAAGATGAACATAATCTACAACATATCAGAAGTTTGCAGCCGTGTAAGATGGCTTTAAACTTCTGATCCCAGAGCCCTCAAATTATAGCAGTAGGTATCTCGCTTAAAAAAAAAAAATGATTGCTTGAGCTTGTATTTTTATTTGTATAGCTGCTTGTTAGTAATCTATAGAAAACTTGGTCACTTGAATTAACAGCTCCAAGTAAAATACATTAAGTCTACAAATGCATTGAATAAGTCCTCTTGCTTTAGGCCACGGCTTTAGGAGCCTTATTTTAAAAGAGAGGAAAAAATGAAACTTTTTAGCAGTGTCTTTCAGCCACGTTTCAATTTAATCTCATATTTGAGTTCCACAATTGTTTTTTAATACATACCCTTTGCGCCATCGGCCTCTCTGGCTCCCTTCCTACTTCAACTTCTAATATATCCTCTTTAAGGCCAGTGTGAAAAGAAACAAATATGCAAACTCCCCCGGAAAAAAAAAAAGCACGACGAAAAATCCCTTAACGTTTCCAGCAACGTGAGCTACTGGTCCCAGATCTTCGGTCTACGGGACCTGAAGCAAAGCGCCCGAGTCACTGAGCATAAAAGCGCTCCGTTTCCAAGACAGCAGCGGGGGCACAAAAAAAAAATAAAAACACAACTAAAACAGGGGTGTGGGGGGGCCCCCCCAAAATGGGTTAATCTAAACATATCGATAGAAGGTGGCTGTGGCGGGG